>JAGGAP010000044.1:0-133624 GCA_017657235.1 Termitomyces sp. T73sscA | reverse complement strand
TAGCTGCTTTCTTCTTCATACAAAATAAAATGTGAAAATTGAGGCTGAGGTTGGAATCAAGCATTGCATTCTAATATGCAAGTGAGGTTGAGGGTGGAATCAAGTCTTGCATTCCAATATGCAAGGCCTTAATCAAACAAAGTAAGGTTGAGAATGGATCAAGCCTTGCATTTGGAGAGGTTTGGATGCAGAGCCACCAATGTTACTAACAAATTGAAATAAGAAAATTTCCAAATAATAAGCAAAATTAGTGTAATAAATTAAATAGCAATCCTTAAAGTGAGATTAAAAAAAAGCTTGGATGTGCAAGGCCTTAACCAAACAAAGTGAGGTTGAGGCTGGATGGAGTCTTGCACTCAGATGCATAAGGCCTTAACCAAACAAAGTGAGGTTGAGGCTAGATGGAGCCTTGCACTCAGATGCGTGAGGCCTTAACCGAACAAAGTGAGGTGGAGGCTGAGTGAGGTTGAGGCTGGGATTAAAGACTGAGTATGGAAATGCAAGGCCTTGACCAAATCAAGTGAGGTTGAGGCTGGGATTAAGCCCACATTTGGAGCCCTGACCGAACGAAGTGAGGTTGGGGTGGAGGTCACTTACTTACACATACTTGGAACCCTAACCGAACAAAGTGAGGTTGGGGTGAAGGCTGAGTTACTTATACATACTTGGAGCCCTAACCGAACGAAGTGAGGTTAGGGTGAAGGCTGCATATGGGGGGGTTTGGGGGCAAAGCCCCCAATGTGATGCTAGCTGCGTGCCTTCGGCACGCAGCGCATCTCATGAAAAATGAATTTTGATAAACAATTGTTATTGTTATTTGAAACTACCTTAGATAGAAAATTACCAGGTGGAGGTCAACAGGTACAGTAGAGAGGTAGAGAGGTCTGGTCAAAACTGTAAAGTGTGGGACCGTTACACGGATCGGAGATCTCAGGCAGTCCTATTTCGGGCAGAAGAAGCATCAACCGCCAACGAGGTTGTTGTGGAAGGCCTATTTCTACTGTCAATATAATAGGCCTAAAAGCCCATCAAGAAGCCTGCACTGTCGTGTCTGAGGTGTAGCAGTCACAATCAACCTGATTTGGGTGTTAATTTTAAGCCAGTTTAATGTTGCTCGATTTCATTGTATACATTGGCAGACATGACCCATATACATATGGTACTTGGACCATACATGGTATACCTTCCTGGCAAGGCATACCTGCCTGGTATGGCACTTGTACCGTGTCTGGCGACATACCTGGATGGTATGCCAGGTATACCCAGGTAGCGCAGTTGTATCAGGCTATAGGGTATACCTGGTACTGTCATTTTTGTAGATGAGCGAGTATAAATGTATCGCAGTATATTCAAATCAGTTGCTACCATACTTACCAGAATATGATGGGGCATAATGTGCTCATTCGTGCATGTCTTGAAATTCAGACTGGATAATCGTGGCATGATGCATGCATGCCATGTCTAGCATCCGCTGTTGGTTGCACTCTACTGGTATCTGCATGGCGGAATCTGCATTGAACGCGAGTGGGATTTCTCTAATATTTTTTGGTAACTCTGTCATCCATAGTGCTGGCGGCGTGCTTCAAGGTACACTCCGACACCCGAGCAGCATATCCATGTACAAGTGTATCTTTTGGCGCGCGTAGCTCTCCTTGCTGCTATTCCATAAGTATAATGAACTTACTAAATCTCTTACTTCGTTACAAAGCGCCGGTGATCCCTGGAGGCTTGAATTACGTCGACTGACTTCGGTTGTAACCATTCAACCTACAAGTCCGTAACGGCCAAGGGCTTGGAATGAGCTCGGACTTCGAGTAAATGACTATCTTGATTAGACCGGGCCTTACCACGAGAAGGTCTTGAAGGTGAACATATCTCCAGACCTCTCCTTCTTCAATACATTCTTCCTTGGACAATGGCCTTCAATCACTCGATCTGATTCCGCGCGTCAAATATAGGTGCTAATACGGATGTGATTCGGGATATATAACGCTCTGGAAAGGGACCCGAGATTCAGACTTCCTCAGGCTCAGTCTTTTTGAAGATGAAATTTTTCTTGGTCGTCATTACTCTTGCTTTCGCCGTAATTACGGCTAGTGCCGCTCAGCCTAAGGGTATCGACGTCTCTAGCTACCAACCCAGTATCAATTGGTCCACCGTTAAAGCCAACGGCGTCGAATTCGCTTACATCAAGGCGACCGAAGGTACTAGTGCGTATTTATTGTCTTCTTTTCACGTAAGAAGATGCTTCAATTGCAAACCTCAGGTTATATAAACCCTTACTTCTCCAGCCAGTACACTGGCGCGACGAACGCTGGCATCATTCGTGGTGGTTACCACTTTGCTCGCCCCGATATATCCTCTGGTGCCACGCAGGCTACATTTTTCCTTGCTCACGGTGGTGGATGGACTGCCGATGGTCGCACTCTTCCTGGTGCCCTGGATATCGAATGTGATTCACTCGTTTGAATTTCTTTCAGAGTTAATATTTGTAAACCACAGACAACCCTTATGGCGCCAAGTGCTATGGTTTGAGTGCTTCCGCAATGGTTACCTGGATCAGGAACTTCTCCAATACCTACCAGGCCAGGACTAAACGTTACCCCGGTTCGTACTCTACAATTTTTTTTTCTTAAAAACATCGTACTAAGTTCTTTCTCATCAGTCATCTACACTACAACTGACTGGTGGACCACCTGCACGGGGAATTACGCCGGCTTCGCTAGTACTCACCCTCTCTGGATTGCCAGATACGCCTCCACCATTGGACGCCTTCCCGCTGGTTGGGCGTAAGTCACGATCACAGAGACTCTACATCCTGGTGATACCCTTTGTAGTTACACCACTTTCTGGCAATACGCTGACTCTGGGCCCAATCCTGGCGATCAAAACATTTTCAACGGTGATAGCGCTGGACTTCGCCGGTATGCTCTATTCACGCCAAAAATCCCGATTTGTGCTGAATTTCCCTCGACAGCATGGCTCGGGGATGAATTTTAATAACTACTCTTAGGAACGTCTTATCGAGTCTTGAGCATGTACAGTAATTTGAAGAATGTTGAGAACCCAAGATGTTTCGGCGGCTTAAGGCTCAGCCGCGGCAAGCATCGCTCCAAATTTGATTTTCCCAAAACTTTATATCTATTTTTAGTCTTACAATACCAAGTTCCGTTTTTCGATGCTATTTGACTCCTTCCTCCACGACCACTATTGTCATACTCTCTGTGTAACCCCCTGGGCGACACCAGCAACGTTGTCCACGGGTTGGGGCAGAAATTCGCGCTCAACAGAAGTTCGACAGGCCCGTAACGCTTCAAACGTTTTGCAAATTGTGAATCATGGACGAAGTGACCCCAGGACTTTGGATAGGGGATCTCGCGAGCGCCCTCAACGTTGAGGAGCTCAGAGCACACGGGATCTACAGCATTCTTTCTGCTATGCGTGGAAGACTCAAAATACAGGAGGTTTGCCTACGCAGTTTCATTCTCACGCCGGTCTTATTGTATGTTCTACTACAGACCTTTATTCGACATCAAGTACTCCTCGATGACACAGAAGATACAGACATTCTTCAACACTTACTTCCTTCGATCCACTTTATTGAAGCGGAGCTAGAGAAGGGTCGTGGGGTCCTAGTCCATTGCCATGCTGGAGTTAGTGAGTACTATTCACTCATCTGCTCTATCCATGTCACACATCATCGTGAATAGGCCGCAGCGCTTCCGTCGTTGCTGCGTACCTGATGTACAGCAAATGTTTGGATATGGAGGCTGCTTTAGAGATGATTAGGAAGGTCCGGCCCAGCATTGAGTACGCGCACAACCTGATCATCCTATCACCGTAGCTCATGTTGTCATCTAGGCCGAATGAAGGTTTCCTTCGTCAGCTGGGAATCTTTCACCAAGCTCAGTACAGAATATCACGACGTGACAAAACAACGAGGTTGTACTATATGGAACGTACATATGATGAAGTCATGAGTACATCACTTAGGGTTTTGTCGGCCCTAAACATCATTTGACTTTTCGGATATTTTCAGATGGTGATGGTTCTTTTCCGGAGAACAACATGTTCGCGAAATACCCAAGTACGCCTTCGGATTCAACACCAAATACGCCTGGATATCCACGCCGACGGATAAGATGTAAAATGTGCAGGTTTGTGAAGATTGACTTGTTCGTTTTTGTCTCTTCTCTTATATCTGCAGACAAGAATTGGCCACAAGAGAACACATGCTCGATCACGGCCAATTGGGTCCTGCCACTCCGGCGGCGAGGACTCCCGCCGGCTCAAGGCGGCCTTCGACATCAGCGCGAGGTCTTCAGTCATCAAACTCTTCAAGATCGATAGGAGGGACGTCGAACGGAGCTCCCGAACCACGACCTCGTCGTCCATCGATACTGGGGGGTTTGGGTGACTCTTTGACCATGTCTTCTATCAGCCACGAGCCCAATGGAGCTGGGGCTGTTCCAATGAGTCGGCGATCTTCAAGCGATAAATCCTCATTACAGAATTTATCCGAGGTTCCGCAAGAGAACAGTCAATCAGGCTCTGCTTTAGAAAGCGATGATGAAGAACCTAGATTCGCCTCAGAGTTAACGACTTCTGATCCTGTGGAGATCTCTCACGAGACTGCGAAGCTTATTGGACGTCGATTGTCAGACGCCGTACTTTCACCTGTAGGCGAACGCAACGAAAATCCTCTTGAGACACTCGGAAAATTGAAGAACACGTTGAGCGATAGCCAAGTACCGCAACAAACGACCGCGACTACCTTGATCAGTCCTTCGGAGTTAGCTGCTGAGCTCATGACGAATCCTAAACTGGCTGCCCTCCGCCCAGGTTCACAGAATGGAAACATGACTCCTATACACCCTACCGCGAAAGCGCCGCCACCACAAAGTGCACCGATTCTTATGAACCCCAAGTGCTCGGGTTACTTTGTCGAACCTGTATGTTACCGTCTTTGACTAGACATAAAGCTTACCACCGTCGACTAGATGAAATGGATGGAACCTTTTCTATCGACAGGAGAGCTCGCCGGAAAGATTGTCTGTCCCAACTCCAAGTGCGGAGCAAAGTTGGGAAACTATGACTGGGCTGGGATGTGTTGCGGCTGTAAAGCGTGGGTGACGCCAGTGAGAATCATTCCCAATCAGTGTTTCTGGATTGCAGCTGATCGTCGAGGATAGGGATTCTGCATCAATCGATCCAAAGTAGACGAGATAACGAGATAGAAGGGAGTCGATCTTCTATGCGTTGTTTATATGTTGCTTTCTACTCTTTTCTCTACAATGACTTACCCTATAATTTGATTATATAAACGGATACAAGTAGATTCCAGATTCACGGTTGTTTTGTACATCATGTAAAATTCCTGTAGACCCTAGAGCTTATGAATTTGACCCATCCTTGCAGATACAGTGAGGGAAAAAGTGACCAAAATCACGGGATCTCACGCAAATCAAAAAACTAGGACAACCTTTATTCGACTCATAACCAAGTAAAAGATAGATAGATATTACTGAGCCAATGAAAGCAACACAGGAGAAAAAGAAAATCAGTGTCCTTGCCAATCTCGTCTAGGGTATACTACAACTCCAATCCCGTGGAGTCTGGTCATTACAAAAAAAGCAAGAGAAAAAAAAAGGAAAGAACGTATAGACAGACAGACACAGTAACTAGGGATTGGTCAAGACATGGCCTAGATAATCGTCCAAGATCTAAGAATCCCACAATCAACATGACAAGGAGGGGACGACACCGAAACTACTCACCTTGTCCATCTCTTCCAGCTGCTTGAACGTCGGCGCATATATATCGCGAATTTTAGGATGCAGCGCCTGCAGGTCCAACGGACGCCCAAAGAGCAACGCATCCACAGGGTCCAGCGGCGGCAACGGCGTCCGCGGCTTCGCATCCTTGTACTCGATGATGCTCAGCATATGCGCAACACCGAAATCATCCTGCGGTATCACAAGTCTGCGTTGCTGCGACTGGGATGACGGCGGCGCGGACCTAGGGCCGTCCGCGTCGCCGCCCCCGCCCATCTCGATCTCATCGTCGTCCTCGTTGATAATCTCGACACTACGCGCAGGCGGCGGCGTCGCGTACCCCGATATGTCCGACATGACCGAAGCAACAGACGGCTGGCGTCGCTCAGCCCCCGCCGGCGTCCCCGTGCGCGGTCTATCAGCGCTCGCCACAGCCGGTGCCGAGCCAGGCGAAGCGCGCGCGAGCTCCGCCGTCGGCGTCGGTGTCGGCGTCTTCGACTTGGCTCCCTCAGCGCGCAGAGGACTCGTCCCGCGCGGCGGCGGCGCCTCAAACGCCGCCGTATCCGTATCCACCGAATACTCCGAGATCGACCTCGAGCGCCTCGCATCTTCCTCTCCCTCTGGCTCCCCCTCCGCCTCCGACTCCGCCTCCCTCACCTTCCCACCCCCACCCCCACCCCTAATCTTACTAAGCACACGATTCAACTTCTCCCCAACAACGTCCCTCCTCCCCAACACACCCTCCAACAAATCACTCCTGCCGCCCCCCATCGCGGCGGGCTCGCGCGCGAGTTCCTCTTCGACGATATCGCTGATATCATACACCTCGCCGTCAGTATCGACGTACGAGTACCGCATGCGGTCCGTCGTGTCGTACCGTGAGCTGCGCAGCATCGTGTTGCCGGGTAGGAGCACGTCCATCCCGCGATACGGGTTCGTCTGCGCGGAGAGGATCGCGCGCTGCTGAGTCGCGCGCGAGGCTTCGCGCTGCCGCGCGATGATCTCCTGCCGCGAGGGCTTCTCGCGCTCGCGCTCGTGCAAGTGGGAGTAGGAATAAGAATGGCTCGCCGGGTCCGCGAGGCTGACGCTCACGCTCGCGCTGGCGCTTGACGTCGAATCGCGATGAAGATGATGAAGCGCGAGTTCATCTAGGGGCGCCGACATGCGGTGGCGCGAGGTAGAGTTACGGTACGTCATTGCGCGGCGGAGGACAAAGACTGGGTCGTCGGGGCCGACGTCGTCCGGTGCGCCGAGGACGAGGCTCGAGTCGACCGAGCGGCGTTTACTCGTTGGCGTCGGGCGCTCGATGGCTTTGAGCGGTGGAGGCCGCGGAAACGCCTCGATCACCCTGCTTGATGGCGCCAGCTCCCTTTCTAGCCATGAGGAACAATCAACCAACGCTACCAAAAACGCGGAGACCGGGAGACTCACCAGACGCGCCAGCAACAGAAACACACAGCCCATACCTGACCCTCGTCGCGCTCCTCCGCTTCACCGACTTATCCTCAACCTCATCCCCGCCATCCACCACGCCCTCCGAGATCCCGAACCGCTCGAGACCGAGCTCG
Organism: Termitomyces sp. T73sscA; assembly: GCA_017657235.1. Taxonomy (NCBI): domain Eukaryota; kingdom Fungi; phylum Basidiomycota; class Agaricomycetes; order Agaricales; family Lyophyllaceae; genus Termitomyces; species Termitomyces sp. T73sscA. The sequence continues at coordinate 126,282 of JAGGAP010000044.1, read as the reverse complement.
ATCACCTCTGCGACAGTCGCGTTCTTCGGAAACACAAACACCTTGCGGCGCAAGCGCATGTGCGCCGCGTCCACGTCCCGGTCCCGGTCACGCTCGCGGTCGCGGTCGCGGTCGCGCAGCGTGTCTCTGAACACGATGGCCTCGGTCTGTGGGTGGAACACCATGTCCTCTGGTAGGTCCTCCGGGTATATAACGAGCTGCAGCGCGAAGCGCACAGAGGGCGATGTGAACCTCTCAGGCGTGACGTTGTGCAACGCCGTCGCGGACGCCACGAGCCTCAGCGGCGTCTCAGACGCCGCCGGCGCCGTCACATCGCCAAACGACGACTCTGCAACGAGCGTGTCGTCTCCCTCCTCATGTCCATGTCCATGTCCATGCCCATGCCCATCGCTATACCCACCCTGTACAAACCCATACCCCTCCTCCCTCCCCACACCCCCCCTCCCGCGTCTATTCAAATAAAACTTGACCGCCGAATCATCCGTAAAATCATTCATCGCAAGCTTCCTAATCGCAGGATGCATCGACAAATTACTCGCGACGGAGCTAATACTCCCCACACTGCTCCGTTTCACCTTGGGCATCTCCATCGCCTCCTCTACCAGCTGCTCAAATACAACCAAAGGCTTCTCCTCAGGGCGCAACACCGCAAACGCCCCGCCCTCCACCTGCTTAACCGTCAAATAATACTCCCCCTCCCCCTCGCCGTCCTCCCCCTCGCCCTCCCCGTCTTCGCCGGGCGCAGCCCCCGGCGCAGGCGACAACCGAAACCGCTGCGTCGCCTGCCTAATCAACTCCTCCGACGTCGTCCCAGAGCTAAGCAACACAGTCTTAAACGTCGCCTCCGTCCTCAAATTCCACCCCGCAAACACCCTTATAACACTCAACTCCGTCGGCACGCCGCCCGCGCCGACGCCAAGGCCCGCGGCGTCCGCCAGCCCGGGCGTCAGAATCAGCGAGCCCGGGCGCGCGCGCGGCGCAGGCGGCCCAAGCCCCGACCCCGGCCCCACACCCGCGCCCACGCCCACGCCCGCACCTAGCCCCAGCCCCAGCGGGCTGTGGTACGCGCTCAGCGCGGATGCGGATTGTAACCCGTACGAGGGCTGGAGTTGTGTTTCGGGTGGCGAGGACGGCGAGCGCGTGAGGTATTGTTGTGTGTAGAGCGCTTGTTGTTGCTGGTCCCGCTGACGGAGCTGCGAGGCGTGCTGGGACACCGCCGCGGGGAGGCGCTCGGGTGTCTGTGGGGGGTCGACGGCGCCGCCGGGGGCGGCGCGGAGGGCGTTGAGCGCTTGTTGTTGTTGTTGTTGCATCGCTGTGGCTGTCGTGGGCGACGCGATAGAGTCGGACGCGAGGGTCGACGTCGAGGGCCGGTTCACTGCGTCCTCGGATACGGACACGCGGCTTAGCGAGTCGCCGCTCTCGCTCGACCCTGCAGACGAGGCGGCGTGCTTGTCCTTTTTATCCTTTTTGCTCTTGAAGAGCCCGATGAACATGCCCCGCTTTTTCTTTTCCTTGCCGCCGCCTGATTCATCGTCGGATTCGCGCTCCTTGCGGAGCTTCCCGCTAGGGCTGCTGGGGGGTTTGGACAGGCTAGCTGAGCTCACGGGCGCAGCCATCTTGCCTTTGAGGTTAGCAGCCGCCTGCGGCTGCTGCTGGAGGTCGTTGGGGATACTATAGGGTTTGTTTTCCTCGCTCTGCGCGATGGTAGGCGTCATTGTGAGCTTGCGGGTTTCCGTGGCCTCGGCAGGATCGATGGGTCGATGGGATTCATCGACGAGCTGCTCGCGCGAGCTGGACGTGCGCAGGGGCGGTGCCTCTACGATGGGCTCCTCGTACTGCTGCTGCTGCTGCTGCTCGGCGGGAATGGGGGCGGGCAGGGGAGACTGCGGCTGGCGTGTGCCGCCGGGGCGCAACGCAGGTGGGGGCTCCTCCCAGTTCATGGCGTCGTCAAGGTCGTGCTCCTCTGCGAGACCGGCGTCCTCGTGCTCGGAAAATTCGACCCAGTCAGAGTCGTCGTCGACGGTGTCGACCTCCATCGCTTCGTCTTCGCGCCAGATTGCGCGGGGGTAGTGCAGCACGCCGAAACGGGGCCCGCCGAAGCGGATGTTGCGGCCGTGGACTTGGGCCTGTGCGCGTGCGCCGAGGGGGAGGGGAGAGGGAGAGTCGTTGGCGGGTTCGGGAATGCTTTCGTTGAGTTCTGCTTGAGTCGGAGAAGCGAGCTATGTAGAAAAATTTTGTAGTAGACAAGTGAGGATGTGCAGAGGACGACTCACGTCGACGTTGCGGTGCTTGTTTAGCCTTGCAAGACGCTCAAAGGGCGTCTCGATGTTTTCGGCGGGGATGTAGCCGACCTCCTGGGTCTTGAGGACGCGGACGAGCCACCAGTAGCTGTTGCTGTCGTCCATGAGAAAGAGGCTGTCGCCCTTGACGACGTTGGCCTGGCCCTCGACGGTGGCGGCAAAGCTGTGGAGGGAGTAGACGAGGTCAAAGTCGATGGACTCGTTGGGGATGGAGAGGGACGAGGAGCCGTCGTCGTCGTCGACGTAATCGTCATGTTCGTCGTGGTCGTCGTCGATGACAGAGGTGTCGTCGTCGTCTGTGTATGAAGCGGCTGCGGCGTCTGCGTGGGCGTGGAGATGGTCTGGGCCATCGTGCTGGATCTGAGCGCGCAGATCAAAGGTAGCGGGCTGCATGGTGGTTCAAAGAAAGGACATTACGATGAAGAGATGTTTTTGGTTGTTTATGCAGTCCCGCTGCGTGCGCGTCCACGACCTCGATGTCCACATCCTCGAGGCCCAGCCCCCCGCCGGCCCCCCCGCCCCGCTGGTCGTCCTTCTGCATGGCTTTCCCGAGCTCGCCTACTCGTGGCGCAAGGTCATCGGCCCGCTGTCCTCCGCCGGGTTCCACGTTGTCGCCCCCGACCAGCGCGGCTACAGTACCGCCACCGCATTCACAGACTCTCTCGCGCCATTTCGCATGCTCAACCTCGCGACAGATATTGTCGGCCTCGTCCATGCACTCGGCCACTCCTCTGCCGCCGCAATCGTTGGCCACGACTTTGGCGCCGCAGTCGCCGCCCACTGCGCTCTCATCCGGCCCGACATCTTCCGCTCTCTCGTCCTCATGAGCGCGCCCTTTGCCGGCGTGGGAGCGTCCCCTGTCCCCCGCATCTCCGCCGCCCTCGCCGCCCTCGTCCCCCCGCGCAAACACTACACCGCCTACTACGCCACTCCACAGGCTGACCCAGACATGCGCAACCCGCCCCAGGGCCTCCACGCCTTTCTCCGCGCATACTACCACGCCAAGAGCGCCGACGCCTCCACCGCCCTCCCACGCCCCCTCCCCGACCTCTCCGCCCCCGCCCTCGCCCAGCTGCCCCTCTACTACGTCATGCACCTCAACGAGTCCATGCCCCAGACTGTCCTCCGCGACGCCCCCGATGCCGCCAACACTTGGCTCACCGATGCAGAGCTGCGCGTCTACTCGTCTGTCTACGAGCGCATCGGCTTCCAGGGCGGCCTCAACAGGTACCGCTGCATGCTCGACCCGACCTGGTCCGAAGACCTCCGTGTCTTTGCAGGGAAAACGATCGACGTTCCTGCCATGTTCCTCTCGGGCCGCATGGACTGGGGTGTCTATCAGCTTCCTGGCGCGTTCGAAAAGATGCAGTCAGAGACGTGCACCCGCATGAGAAAGGAGGATGTCGTCTTGGTCGACGGCGCGGGGCATTGGATCCAGCAGGAGAAGCCAGAGGTGGTAGTCGAGTATTTGATCAAGTTTTTAAAGAGGCAAGAGGTAGGAGATTAACAAGAAACAAGGAAATGCTCTTCTATTATCGAGAAATGCTCTTCTATGCAATTTAAAGAGTTCGTGCATAACCGTTAGCGCTTGGCTTCAATCCGACGGTTCACAGGCGTACACCAGCCTCCCAACAGCAAGCCCAAAGCGAAATCAAACACTCCTCCCTCGATCTTTTCCTAGTCCACAACCAGAGGTCAACGTAATCATCTCCTAAGTTCCCAGCCACGAAATTACACTACTGGTCCCATGCATCACCACGACGACGCTCTCTGAAATCGCAAGGGGATGGGCGCACGATACACCGGTACCCAAGACCAACGACGCCATCCTTCAATCCAAATACAAGCCGACACCGGCAAGCCCGCTCAACTCAACCATCTCAATCTCAATCTCAAGTTAAAATTTTTTTCACTATCCCCACAATCGTCGTCCTTCCCCGGCAATGCGAGCAAATTTCTTTCTTGGGCTTGCCCTGCACTCTCACTGAGACAATGCCTCCAAAGCTATGTATGAGGATAGATCTCTGGCAGTCCGTCCCCCAAACTGAAACCTAGCTCCCCCACGAGTATCAACATCACCATCGCCTCGTCGTCCTTCATTCCTTCCAACGCCACCATCGTCGAGGCATACACGTACCACAAGTACTCTTCGAAATCCAATTGAGAGCGGGGAGGGGGCCGACGAGCGGACACTGCACCCAAGAACATATGTGGGTGGGGTTGGGCAGACCTTTGACGTACCCAAGGTATCCCCATCCCACCCCGCCCCTCAAATCAGACACGTACGACGTACTTGTGGAGTATGTATGTACCGACCAATCGCCAAGTATCCCTGACACCCACAATACCACAATAGAACGTCGACGTCAACATGTCTGGAAACAAGGTTCTATGCGTATGCATAGTTGAACTCATCATAAGTAAGTAGACTGTGGCGCTCCGAGAACTCCGGGTGATTGGAATAGACACCCATGGACCGCCAACAACGACATCTTTGGAACAGAGACAATAAGTTTTTAAGTTTTAGCAAAGTTCCAGGCCACATTCAAGCTGTCTTTCACGTCCTCTTTGAATGATTTAGCATTGTTTTGAGAAGTAACTGTGATGCAAAGCATCATTCGTCAGTTTGTTCTCACAAAAGTATATATTTGACAGATAATCAGTCGAACCTTGAAAGCTTAATTCAATTCAAATGGCCACTTGGCAGAGAGTGGACTTTTTCGTACTAGCATGCCAATCCGGCATGGATGTGAATGGAGCATTTACAACAGGCGAAAATGTATTGAACAACCTAGTGATAGCACCATAGGCATGGACACGATCAAGTAACCTTTGAAAACCCTCGAAAAAGCCCCAAAGTTCTCACATTCTGTCGTAGGGTACAAGATGTATGAAATTTAACCAAAACGGCTGTAGCAAACAAACTGCATACCATGATGGAGGTATAAAAAAAACCCTCAAGATAGGATTCAGTCGAACAAAAAGTTCTACTGCTACTACCAGAGATGTTTATCCGCACCAACGCCAAGTTCTGCTTGTCCCTCGTCTTCACTCTTTGCGCCTCTGCAGCCAGCATGAGTGTTCGCAATTACGAACGAGCTACTAGTACCGTCAAATGCAGCGTCAAAGCCAAAGCTGGCATTGAGTATTGCTGTGAACAGGGCCTCGCACAGGTAAGCTCCAGCTACGGGTGAAAATAGCTCTTTCCACTTTTTTTTTTTTTTCTTTCTTTTCTCGATAGCATATCTTCGATCCACAACTTGAAAAACTCGCTCAAGAGGTTGGCCTTGATCTTACTAAGATCACTGAACCCATTGGAAGTGTGTATCAAATATCCATCCATCTTCAATGGCTGACCTTGTGTGTAAATAAACTTAATATAGTATTATGCAGTCCTGTCAGTGGAACTATCCAATGGTGAAGATTTTCTTTATTTCGTCCAATGCAGAACCGTTTTGCGGAATGATCTAATTTGGGTTATATATATATACCATTTAGCGCTGAACCTGTTTGCTGCACTGGAGAAACCTTCGTCAGTTATGCTCAACTCTTGCAAAAATGAATGGAACTAACTGACTATTGACTTTTCACAGGCTGATACCATCACGACTGGCTGCCACTCCACCACATTCACGTTCGACCCCTGAGTTTGTGAATTCCCAGGTTAGAGAAGATCCAGTAATTCCAGTTGTTTCCAGGTTTCAGATTCGTAGGATTGATGATTAATTTCGGTGGTGTATATATCATGTCTTGTGATTGAAAAAAAAAAAAAAAAAAAAATAGATCAGTAGTCGTATTTGAGAGCTCTTCAGAATTTAGATAGCATGCTAGGAGACCCATGCTAGCAAGCGTAGATTTGTGTCGGAGACTCAGAGCTCCAAAAAGGTACAAAAGGACATTTTTCAAGGTGGACCAGATGTGGTCTGGAGAAGTTCACGTCTTTTCAGGGAAAAAAGTCTGGCATGTTTCTCTCGAGCCGTAAGGACTGGGGTGTCCATCAGCTCCCCGAGGCGCTCGAGCAGTCAGAGACGTGCATGCATATGAGAGAGGAGGATGTTGTCTTGGTTAATGGCCTGGGGCCAGAGGTTGTAGGGCAGGAGGTAATTGACCGGTACCGCGATAAATCGAGAGAAATTGAAATTTTCGTTATACAGCTTGGGAAATGCTCTTCTACTATCAAAGACATTGTAAACAAGCGTTGCGGCTCCAACCCCTCCCAATGCAATGCTCCCGCCGAGCGCAGGACCATCCTACCTTGAGCATCAATATCCTCAATCCAGCAAGCCTTCCTCACCAGGCCATCTCTCAATCAAACTCTTCTCCCAATCACAAAAACCACCCGGCTCTAGTCATCTGAGTTGTTCAATTTCCCCATGCATCACCACGACGACGCTTTCTGAATCGCTGGATGTCGGACGGGCATATGGACATTCGGGCGTACAAATACACCCAAGACCAACGACGCCATCTTAAAATCCGAGTCAACACTGGCAAGCCCGCTCAACATCCCCAATCTCAGTATCAAGTCCAAGTTCAACCCCCAAAAAACAAACTCACAAAACCACTATCCCCATAGCCCGCCCGCCCGTTTGTCTTACAGCCAACAAGTACACTAGCAAGCGCATGCATCTGTGGTCTTCCCCCAAACCCAACCCCGCAACCACCAATCAATATCGCATCCGTCGACCTTCGTTTGTCCCATTGTTTTGGTCGGTCGATGGCAATGCGAGCAGGTTGAAAAATCGCGGTCTTGTGCTTGCTTCCCCGCACTTCACTGAGACAATGCCTCTAAAGCTATCTCAATACCTTGCTCAAATAAGGATAGACTGAGGCAAGCCTGCAGTCCGTCCCTTCATAGAAGAACCACGTAATATTTCTCCATATATATTCTAGCTGGCTTTGCGGCTTAGGAAGAATGTAATCATCGTCCCCTCACCCTCCACCATTCACAGACCATTGCAACAAGGATGCGATCACCAAGAACCATGGATCACTTCCAACCACCTCCACCGCCACGACCTTCAAAGGTTGATGTTGATGGGAGTGCAACCAAGAGCGACGAGTCCGTTCTGAGGTGAGATATGTCAACGTCTGATCATACATGTTAGCTGGAGCTAGACTTACGAAGTTGTTGTTCGAGCAGCACACAGGTTGGGCGGAGCTATTTAATCATCGATTCAGGAATCAATATATATATGATTGATAGAAAGGAACTTACCAGCTGTTGCCGCCGATACCGAGGACAGAGATGGGATTGCAGTTCACTGGGGATATCCTGTCAGTCTCGTCCTACAAAGATTCCTTCAGGAGCTACTTACACCCAATCAGACCATCAACGTCGGGAAGATCAAGACCCAAAAGACCAGAGAGCGAAGCAACGTTTGTTTTGCTAGCCTATAAGATTCGCTCCAGTCAGCGATGAGATGAGCATATTGAACCGATAGAGCGAACGCTTTGGACTTGATTGCAGCACTGAACTGGGCCAGTGTTGCAATTCCCACCGCTTGAGGTGGCAAGTGGAAGGACGCTAGCAGAGGCGCAGAGGGCGAGGGCGATGACGAAAGCGACGCGAGCAAGCATTGTTAATGAAGTAAGTATAAAAACTGCCTGAGGAAGCTGTGGTCGTTGAACTGGGTTGTTCGAACTGGGGAATTTACTGCTTTATCGCTGGGCTTTTAAAGGTTCGTCCCTTCATTCCTTTTGGGCTTCGCGCATGTTCGATTTCATTTCGCTAATGTCATTCGGGACAGCAAGTCGCCGTAACTTCTATACCACCATGGCGATGGAAGCGTTTTTTGACACCTGTGTACGTGAGAGTACGTGAATGTAGGTAGGCACCCGCATGTCGGACCACTTTGAACCCTTGTTTCTGAGAATGTCAACGTCAAATTAAACAGAGGAGACCTAGTCTGGTCCAGGTTGAAAATTTTGTGCGTGAGACCGATCTGTACAGACATCTGGATCCGCCGCGGTGTAGGTCTTCTTCGGCATCAGGACGGGTTTAGTAAAAAGCTGATATTCGAGCTCGCCACACCGCTTGAAACAACGTAAAGAAAGTATCCGTTGTCCTTCTCATCCTGCGCTATTCTCGGACTTGGTTGAACAATAAACGCAAGTCTGGCAATTGAGGATGGGCGCAGGATTATCTGAGATGGTAGACATACACGTCCATATCTTGACGAATTCGATCCATAAATGAGCCAAGGTCTACAGCGACAGTATCTCAATCCCGACTTGTCCTGTGTCTTCAGTTGGATTGGCTACCCTGTTTTAATGAAATATGCAGTATTGGAAATTTCAAGCTTTATTGTTTCTGTCCTTGGCTATTGTTGCTCCGGTTGCCATAAGTCTGGCTACTCGTGGCGCAATGGTTATCTGTCGATGAACATGTAGGAACATGCGTGGGGGACGCCTGAGCTGCAGATCTACTTATCAAAGCTCGAAATTGTAATAAGTAGACATGTAGTAGACTAGTTCTGTTGAGAAAACTGGTGGGTTTTGAGTGGATTTAAGTAAAGGTTTGGCGTATCAGAGCGTCTGAGTCGGAGTTGAAAAAATGACACTTACTGAATTTGGACCACACAAATCCCTTCAAGTCAAGTGCCTAGCGCGATACTGATGACGAGTCTAGTTTGAATTCAAGCCCCTGTGACATACTTAACAGTTGGGTCAACACTGAGCATACTTTAGGGCGCGACAGCCCAAGCATCTGACATCTGATTTTTGATGTGTAAGTAGTACTGTGAACCGAACAGAAGGTTTGTAGGTGCTGATGTGAGTTTAGCACCAGCAGCCAGTTTGTTCGAGGTCAGGCCGATAAGTGAGGGGAATTACTCTTATGGGTGTCAGTTTTAATGAATGGACATCAACTTCGATTATCTTTCTTCGTAGATCAAGGGACACAGGGCAGGCGACTCGCCAGTTGTGGCATACTTACATATAAATTATCAACAGACCTCGACGGAGAGGATGTCCTGTAAGTACATACCGGTCCATGCTGGCGATAGAGTATGTTCTCATCCCTTTTTCTGGCTCTTCATGGATCCCAGGGTGTAGATTTTGTGCCACCACTTGGCAACGATCGCATCTCGGCCTTGGTATCACCGACATAACTACTTTCTTGTCTTGGGCAGATCTCGCGGTAGCTGTGCATTGCGATGATTTACATCTCAATCTACATACTCCCTTGCCATTTCATCGCTCGTCTCGACTCGATATTCAGTGTGTACTTTTCACATCTCGTCAACTCTCGTGCGGCTTGCACCTTTGGGCAGCTTAGCAGAAAATATCAGAAGAATATAGAAGTGGATTTCCTGCTCAACGTTGACCTCATCTAGTGTTACTTGCTAGCGGTATTCTTGACACCTTCGAAACACAAATCGAATTTTCCAAAGCTCTGTTTCTCTCCGCTGGTGGAGCTCAGACTCTGACCGAAGGAGTCGATAAATATTCTCTTGACGTTTTAAAGGTTGCAAGCTATCCTCGCCAATCCCCAGTCTGGAGTTGAAATAGTACAACACCTATGAACTCTTTGATTGACGAGATAACTGGGTTGTATTGTAGAGTTAGGAAAGTGAAAAGCATCTGAGATACTCTTCAACCATCTACGATTTGCAAGGACATTTCAACAACAGAAAAGGACGCGATCCTCAAGCGCCCTGCCTCCCTTCCACTTCTGCCTGAACTCAGAAACATTTTAAAGGTTGAGGTTGACTGGAGTGCAGCCAAGAGCAACGACGCCGTTCTGACGAAAGATGAGTCAAACGTCTAATCATGTAGATTAATAAAGCCAGAACTTACAAAGTTGCTATTTTCGCAGCATGCAGGTTGGGCGTTGCTATTTCATAAGCGTCAAATTACATTCCAATTATGTCATGTTCCCTATGGATCTTACCAGCTGTTGCCGCCGGCTCCAGCGACGCTGATTGGCATGCAGGCCACTGAAGGCAGTGTCAGTCTGAATCCGACAAAATTTCTGAGCACTGGTTACCTCCAACCTGGCCGGTCACGGAACCAGTTGCAATATCCAGAAGACCAAGGAGCGAAGCAACTTCTGGGTTGCTAGCCTGTAAGATCCATTTCAGTCAATGACATGACAGGCAGCAAAAAAGTGAGTACGAACGCTCTGGACACTGTCGCAGCATTGAATTGAACCGGTGTTGCAATCGCCCGTGCTTAAGCTTGGAAGGACGCTAGCAGAAGCGCATAGAGCGAGAGTGATTACAGAAGAGATGCGGGCAAACATTGTCAAGAAGAGGGGAGATAAGTAAGCTGGTAGAAGTGGTAGTCGTGAATATGGGTGTTCGACAGGAGTGCGTCGCTTTTAACGAAGCCTTTGAACCCCGTGTCATACTTTTGGGCTCCACGCGTTTTAATTCTCGCGACTTCCTTTTAACTTCACCTCGGACTACAGACCAGTGACAGTGATTGTAGATGTGAACTTTGTGCAAAAATGGAAGTGCAAGGCCACGCAAAGTACTCACATCTCAGGTCCGTCCCGCCCTGTCCCGTCTCGCCTTGTTGCCGAATAGTCAACTTCAAAGACCTAGTATACTCCAGAAACGAACTCGCGCAGACCCTGGTCATTTCAGAGTTCTGGATCCGCCGCGGCATAGTGACCGACCACCCATTCTTCTGTTTATATTTTTGGATGGGAGCTCTTCGCGCCACAATCATTAAACTTAAAGAAACGTAAAGAAGATTTCTTTATTAATCGTGTTACTGTCTCGATCTTCCGCAGGAGCAGAACAGGTACTAATATCCCTCTTGAATATTCAGCATTGATGCTGCTGCTCTGACCGCCAGTGGCGGAATACGAGGTTGTCGATCCATGAGTGGCACACATAAGATAGGCCAGGACGTTCGAGTTCTTACAGCCGTTTTCATAACGCTCCTTCGACTTCTGCTTATTCAGTTGTTTGGTCTGATATCCGCGATGCCGAGCTTGCCGTAGAGTGTCAACCTTCTTGTAAAATGAACACAGCTATTCCTAAGTATCTGTAATCTCTCCCTCTATGAGAACCATGAAATTGATTTTACGACTTGTGCTGTTAAAAAGTATCGATCCACAATATCAAGGCCCAATATTCTATGAGAGAAAGTGCGGTAAGGATGGAGTATCTTGTTGAATTTCATTGACTGGTGATCTTTAAGTGGAGGAACTTGATGGAATAGGAACTTGATGGAATGAGCACATAGCGCTTTTCTCGGATGAAAAAATCACGACGTCTCGCACGAGTACCACTTGCTGGCCTCTCACAAAGAAAAATTCCAGATCGGAATAGCTAGCTGTTCATTTTACAGGGTCACCTCTATGGCAAGCTTGGCATCGCGGATATCAAAGCGGGGGGCCTATCGTTATGAAAACGGCTGTATTACAAGCTTGAAATTTCTTTACATCTTACAAAGCTTACTATATTCGAAGAAGAATTCGCTGGACCCCTTTTGTGGCGATTACTTGGATAGAGGTCACCGTTACAATCACAGACATCCGCCGGTCTCGATAAACTTTCTCCAACAGCCGACGAAAGGAGCAGTCAAAAGCAACAATGCGATTATGTGACGAACATCCAAGAACTCGTTATAATGATCTACGAAGCGGTTTCGTTACGGTAAACTTTCCACTGGACACGAGTCCAGGCTCTGAACCCTGATATCGAATGACATACATTGGTTTGGTGTTTTTATTTGATGCCCTCACTCGAGACGGGCTATGTACTAGAGGTTTACGTCCTCCAGTCGTCTCGCCTGCCTCTTGAGACCACCAAAAACTCTGTACGGGCAACCTTTCTCCTAGTTTGTTACTCTGTTCGTGCCGTCCTTGAGTGATATTGAATGGGTTCTTGGCGCTCTTAAGAATTTGTGGATGGAAAAGGCCTATTGCATAGCCTCTTGACCCTTTCCAAGCGAAAGTAATTCATGCAGCCCAGGAAAGTAGCGGGAACTATGAAAACGAACCATGTCTTGCTAGATGGGCTGGACCTGGGCTGGACTCTGGCAACAAGGGGAAAGAATGGGGATAGTGGTCAAAGAGTAAGTCAGTGGTGCTCAAAGCTACCTTGATGGACAAACGACTGCAACGAGGACCGCGGATGGAGCTTCAGTGGACACCTTTTCACAACTGTGGGACACAGGGTCAAAGGGGGCGTAGACTCATTTGATGGCGTTTCATGGCTGCCGTTGACTTTTCGAAGCAAATTATGCTCGCGATATATCGTAAGAGATATTTGTGGATAGATTTCTTGTGAACCCCCCGGAAGCTGTGAAATCCATTATTTCCAAATAAAAGGTATTTAGCAAGTTGTAATGTTGGCGTGACATAAATCCGTACCTTGGGCACTCCTTGAGTATGTGTTCTCTCGTTTAGTATCGTTCCCCGCATTGCACCGATGGATTCGTCAGGTACGAATTTAGCGTAACACTCACCTATGAACATGTGACATGTTCTACACTGTGTTATACGTCCGAAAACTTCTCTTTGTGTGTCCGTTATGTGGTCTCTAGGCTTCCACTTCGGCGGAAACCAATTTGCGATTACGAAACCTCCTGCGGGTGGTGTTCGCCTCCATTCTCTCCACTTTTCGAGGACGTTCTCCTTCGTGGGTCTCCTAGCGTGTGTGGGTAAGACAGGGTCGGGGGCTCACAGTATCAGCATATATGTGTATGTGTTTTACTTCGTTATCTCTGTGCGTGTATGCATTTGCAGCGACGAGCGCAGACAGTATTAACACGAAACTCTTAAACGTGACTGATTGTGACCTGGATAGCAAACTATATTTATTTTCCTTTTCCTTCGCTCAGGACATACTTATCATCTGGGAGTGGGGTTCACAACTTCTGAGGGGTTCACCAATAGAATTATCCTTCATTTTGTTATCAGAAGAGTTATGATTAGCACGAGAAGGCTTCGTGAGGCATATGGACCATGTCGAGGCCGATTTTGGAATAGTTACACAAATTGGAGCGCTTGTGACAAAGTTATGTACATAAACGAACATCGGATCGGAGCTCCTCCTTGCTTTCTGCCACCACAGTCTTTTCTTGCTTAGCTCAGTCCCCACACCATTCCTTTCTTCGTACTTCTTGGATTTTCCTCTCCAGCGATTCCCTCTCTCTCTTCTCCGTCACGCGAGCATGTTGACTCCATCTGCTCTCAAAGCTCCTGAGTTCTGTAATCTCACAACTTGGCAAAATCCAGCATTCAATGCGGTAAAGGTCGAGAACGTTGCTGCCCGCGGTTTGGCATTTAGCGCCTTTCCTGCTGAGCGATTTAACTAATTGATGATAAAGAGGACAGTAGCGAAATCATTGCATTATTCAATGCGCTTATAGGTCTGAATCACTTTTTTGTTCACTTTATGTCGAATTCATGGGCTCGCCTTTACCTAGGACGCGTCAAAAGCTCCCGATACTTTCAAAACACATTTGGCGGTCATCTAGAACTCACGTTCTATGACCAGGACTCTGCTTCGTAAGCTCTAGTGTGATTTTTTGGTTCTTGTATCTCATGCCGGTTCCCCAGTAAAGCCCTATGTATGTCGGGTTACTTCATCCATGGAGCCAATATGTATGTTGAATTCTTGCTGGAGCTGCGCATATACAGCGTACTCAGGTTTCTTTATGAACTGATCATCTGCATCATTTAGGCGTGTTAGCCCGATATCCGTGCCTTTGAATCAACGATCAAAACGACCGGCCGACGATCGACGAAATCTGTACGTGCTTGGTTTACCTTTTTCTCTTACAAAGTAGGGATGCTCTTGTGATTTTATTGTTGCCTGTCTGACTACTCATTTGAGATCTGAATTCATGAACCTCTTCTCTCAATACGGGACAGTCACACATTGTGTAATTCTTGCCACTGTTGATAATTCTTCTCGTCGCCGTGGATTTGTCGTTATGTCAACTCATGAAGAAGCAAAACTTGCAATGGACTCCCTGACTAGGACTCAACTCAAGTGTGTCAATATGATAAGAGCGCGTATGCATACTAATTTTGTTTCAGAGGTCACTGCCTCGACATATCTTGGGCTGTTGTTCAACGATCTGGAGGTATGTTTCAATCGCGTGTTACACATTAGTGTTTGAGCTCATCTTGACCAGGTTTTCTTGATGGCGGCGACCGTGCAATTCCTCTCGAGCCTAGACCAAATCCTTGCGCTCTCTCGTCTATTTCAAATCAGGATGGTGGCTCTGCGAATTCCTCAACGACATCTATCAGTACCAATGAGATAGAACTCGCTTCTCTGGCTGCTAGTCTGACTCCGACGCCCACTTTGCTTGTTCGCAATCTTCCATCGCTCCTTTTCTCACAGACGCAAGACATGCACCCTCTTTTCTATCCTTTTGGATGCATTAAGAAGCTCAGCCTGGTCGAGACTCCGTCTGACGAAACTACTTCTGTTATCGTTGAATATGAAACGGCTGTTATCGCCCAAGAAGCCAGAGAGACTCTTCACGGACAGTTCTACGTCGGGCATGAAATATGTGTATACTACGTTCGCTATAAGTCTGCGCTTTTGGATCTTGCTCCAGCTTTCGACACTCCCCATGACAACATGAATGCTCCTCTCGCTTTTGACTCTTCTGCTCGTCAATCCTTGCTTGGACCCATCACTTCGCACTCTGGCTTCTATCAGGCACGACGCTCGAACAATAACTTGCAATACTCCGGATTACCTGCGCAACACCCTCCCTCTGGTTTCAACTCTAGACAACGTCACATTTTGAGGACCAGTCCCGTCAGCTCTAGGTAAGGCACAATTGGGTCTGAAGGGGAAATGCATTCACCCATCTACGGAAGGTTCAATACACAATCGGCTCCCAATTCTTGCTCTTGGGTTCAATACTCTAATATCCCAGTCAATCTTACGCACCGTGGAGTCTTTGTGTAGATGCGTACTTTCATGTCTCAGGCTTTATCATTCTTGGCTTTTTTTTTCTTGTTTTTCGCGGTTACTGGAGTGAGCTGGCAGGCTCATTACGATTGTCTGTCCACAGAACATGACTACTAGAGTGTATTATCTTAAAAACATTGCCGTAATTAAACTCGTTTATAATGACAAAGTCGCTCAGTCACATATAGTCAGTCTGTGGGGGACGAAGGCTGTGCATGCAAGGAGTGTATCTATGATATTATGATGCCATCAATGGCATCGCTGGCAATCACTTGGCGGCCCCTGACAACGTCTACCTCGACTCTCAATGATCAAAAAGAGATCCGGAATATTTAAATGTTTGCGCTGCGTCGCAGTCCCCGTTTGCCCTTCGTACCCCCCGGGAGCGGTCGGATTTTATGCATTCTTCCCTGGCAGCGGTGCTTCCCATTCTTCTTTCTTTCTTGGCCGATAGTGCGAAGGCTCAATCTCAGGTTCTTTGGTGTGCCATTCAAATCAATCTTCATCGGAATGGAGAGTACTGACATCTATTCGTCCCGAATCTAGCACATCGGAAACAAAATGTCCATCGGATTTTCCATGTTGCAGTATGTGTCTTGATCACTTCTTTTTTGAAGCCTTGGTCACAATACAAATTGTTAGGTGAATATGGTTACTGCAGTACAGATACCGTCCGTTGCAACACTTCTTCGGCTGTTATTGTCTATGGCCTAACTCATTAATTTCTAGTTTTGTCTGGGAGGATGTAACCCTCTATGGTCCGCTTCCATTGGTTCATGCAGACCAAACCCCATTTGTCAGGACGCAAATGTATGCTCCTTCTCTTGTGTTTATGTAACACGGGATGAGTTGAAATTCATGAGATATGATAGTTGACCTTTTCCAATTTCAATCGAATCCAGAATGTGTCAATATACGATGGAGATGCTTCGTTGTATGGTGCGTCCAGATTATGTTAATATCAAGGGAGTGATCCTGACCCCCCTTTCAGATTGGGTCCTCAACACAGGAAAAATTTTCAATACGAATTCCTCTGGTGGCGACATGATCATGACCTTAAATGAAACAGGTGGAACACGCCTTTCTTCTACTCGTTATGTACACTACGGAAAAATCACTGCTAGAAGTGAGTCATTACCTACTGTTCCTATCAAAGTCACTCAGTTTCGGTTATCGACTCTAGTGAAAACTGGTCGATGGGGAGGTGTCGTTACCGCCTTTATCACGATGAGCGACGTCAGAGATGAGATAGATTGGGAGTGGCCAGGAGCTGCAGTCACGGAGGGTCAGACAAATTATTTCTGGCAGGGTTATGTTCGTACGTGCCATTCCGTTGTTCACCATGGGCTGATGTACAAGACTCTACTAGCTGAGGGAACGAGTAATGGTCATGTAGAGACGGGACTTACAGATACATACACCAATTTTCATGATTATACAGTATGTCGAAGGTTGCTGCGTCCTTGATTCGTGTCTCACATGCCTTCATTGAGATTGATTGGCAACCCAACACGTTGATCTGGTCTATTGACGGAGAAGTAGTCCGGACATTGAATAAGGCAGATACTGTTGACGAGCAGGGCGTGAGCCACTTTCCGAGTACACCTTCTAGGGTCGAACTCTCGTATGTGCCACAGTAAAACGGTCATAAAACCATGGTTTGACTCTGCGTAGCATCTGGCCTGCGGGCATCAGTACCAATGCCCTCGGCACAATCCAATGGGGAGGAGGTGTGTATTTGTCTCATTAGTATGAAGCTACTTGTCATTATCTTTCATTCCTAGGCATGATCAATTGGAATGACCCTGACTTCCAGGCGGCTGGACACTTTTATGCTATCGTTCGATCGGTTACTATTGAGTGTCGTGACTCAACGGAACGCAAAGTTGGCGTGACTGCATACACCTATGGTTCAAATGCATCCTTTTTAACACCGGGAATCAAAGTGGTTAATGCATCAACCCTCCTTGCGGCGGTTGTCAATGGCGCCGATACCATTATGCGACATAATTGTCTCGTTCGTACCATGATAGCTATTGTGGTTGGATCAATCCTCATACCCTTCTGATACGATGCAGGCGCTGATTAGCTCCCCTCAGTTCATTCATCGCTTTCTATTCTATATCATACCCCTCGCATAATTTATTGACTGAGTTCCTATTGCAAATAATGGAATGGTACATTAGAAGAATCTTGGAAAGGCAATAACCGTACAACAAGTACTTCATACAGTATGATGGTGATTGGATACATACTTGCACGAAAGCTTGGATAACAATAAGTATAACAGAAATGCAGAAAATAAAAGATCAGGATGATTGTCATGTCATGAGGGTTCCATTTGTGGCGGGTCCATGCCTCCGTCCTCTAAACTCCGAACTGACTCCTCACATTCTTCTAACAACTCGTCCGTCTCCCTTGTGATGGCATTAAGAGCTTCCTTCTGGGTCCACATCGTCGTAAATACATCTTCACCGTCAATTTCCTGGTCCTGTGGCACTGACAACAAATTTTCATAACCCATTAACTTCTGAACCGTCCGTATTCGTCTATAAGTGGCGCGAGCAAGTGCTACCGACTTGATTCTAGTCGTAGTCGTCATGCCATCCAGTTCCTTCCCTCCACTTGGAGAAGGGGTACGCCTGAGGACGGAAGGGCCGAGATGTACAATTTTTGGACCCTTAATGTCACGAGGAGACGAAAAAACGTTATATCCTGGTTGTCTACCTGTTTCTAGTGAAACGAAAGAAGACTTCGGATATAAATGTTGTGGAGAGGACTGCGATACAATCACGGGCGATGAGCCAGAAGATACAGGAGACGATAGTCCTGGAACATATCTTCGAGGCTTAGAAAAGACTGTTGACGATATGTATCGGCCGCGTAGATCATTGTGGCGATACTGAAGGTCGTGTTCTAGCTCGACGAGTTTCTCCATCACGAAGAATTTCATTTGAAGGACCAGAGAGTTACGATGGACACAAAGCATTTCCAGGAAGGACCAGAGAGAATAGTCAATTATACGGGGATGAGAGAAAGAGTGTGGAGGAAGCACGGCCAATGAATTGCTAGACACCGAGGATTGGAATGGGTCAAGATGGATGCTAGACTGTGGTGAATTGGTGGGAGATGGTAAAGGAGAAACATCACCATAATTGATAGCAAAAGCGGCATCTCCATCTGCTAGAATCTCGGCGAGGAAGGCCCTCATTCGGGACCATATACCAGGCATGTGGGAGGATATTTCTGCCCCAGCGCGAACTACAATCACCTTGATAATTTGCAGCGCGATGAGGAAGGAGGGAAGAGGAGACTGCTTCACATCGTTCGATCGCTGTCGTCCTTGAGACCTGGAACTTTCCAGAAGTGTTCTTCTACACGTGGACATAGTGAACGATAATAAACGAATCCAGGCATTCCTGATGGCATCTAGATGCCATGTTTCGAGTTGGCCATCTCGAACATGAATTGCTTCTGTCTTAAGTAAAAGAGCAAGGGGAAACACCACTCCAGCAAGGTAATCATGAGAAGGAACCCGTTTTTCAACTTCTGATATTACATTTGCACCACGGAGGAAGACACACTGCGCGAGAAATGTGACAATGCTAAGGCGACTTGGCAGAGACATCAAAATATTTGTCGATGCAGCCATTTCACAAGACGACAAGGCAGAAGCACAAATGCAGGAGACCACGGCACGTGAAAATCTGGGTTGACTGGAATAGGTTGAATTGGCTACAAGTTCCGAGATGGTTTGAAATGTGCGTGAAAAGTCAATGACGGAGTTGTAATTAGCAATTAAAGGAGCTAGTTCCTCCAGAAGTGCCGCCACAACTTTAAGAGGTGGTGGTTTTTCCCGCATAAAAGATGCACGAATGTAACTGGGAATAAAGTTGGAAATGCAGTAATTAACATCGAGAGGCACTTCTTTAAGCATTGTTCTAATCAGTTCGGTAGTGCGGAGCATTGAAACCAAGGAGAGTAGACCGCCGGCACGAACAAATGAAATAATCAACGCCAGATAATCTAATCGCATCGTCATGATGTTGCTCGCCGATCGCGACTTTTCCAGTAATCGGTTCTCTAGTATTTTCTCCGGCGAAGAAAAGTGGCCATCGCCTGAGTCGGAAGCTTTCAGTTTGACGGATGTTTTCAAGAGAAGGGTAGCTAAGGCATCAATTCCATTCCGCAGGATTGCCCTGGCGTTTGAAGAGGCATTATATAAGTATGGAGTCAGATTGCGTAGTAGACGCAGAAATTGTTCAGCTCGGATGATGGATGGATCGTGAGCGATGACGGTGAGAAACAGGCGGACGAAATCATCCATGCCAAGCCGACTGGTTTCATACTCTTCAGGCAAGTCGGGAACAAGATGTTGTTTTTCACCGATGGCTTGATATCGTCGTAGGAGGGTCAAGAAGGTCTGAGGCTTTTCTTCGGCAGTATTCATGATAAGAGCCTCCCGTTCCTGAACTTTATTTGCGTGGTGAATTCCAGCTGCATCCGGTGTCGAAGGGAGCACGCCCTTACGTAGAGCGAAAAAAAGGTTGTATATGCCCTTTACGAGTGGCTCAACATCAATATGTGGCAGGGCGGTTACATGAGCCAATATATCCAGTGTCTGAAAGACAAAGGACTCTTGGTGAAGCGCGTAGAAACGATTCACTCCGTACTCTATTGCTAACTTGATACCCGGATGTTCTTGGGCTTCCGTGTAAAGTTTAAGAAGTGCTGGCATAAAGAGAGCGTAACCGCCACCCGAAGTGAAGAGACGACGAAACCGAGTACTGGCGACCATTAAAGCTATGATACTGGGTCAGGAACAAGGACAATTTGTTTTGGCGAGAAATAAACCCACCTATGATGACTTGACTGACGATGCCAATATCATCACCATGCACCAAGAGGATACGATTCAAACCGTCGACGAGGATAGCTAATTCGTTACGATCGTTCAAATGTCGTGACATGGAGCGAAAAATTTGTGCAATAAGCATAACATGACTCCGAGAAAGCATGAGAGATAGACCTGTCAAGCTGGGATTGATTTGTCCTTTCTTTCCTCTGAAAGGCACGAAATCTTCCAATTCCAGAGACGGTTGATTGATCGGAGCTGTTGGGAGCTCTAGACGTGACATGCTCTTTCTGACAAGTTGTACATCATGATGATTCTTTTTCAACATGGCCGAGAGCAGCATGTTTTGCGACACGCGGATGGTCGTTATTGCCACCAAATCAGATGGTAAACTCCCAAATGGATCGCTGTATGACTGAATGCTTCTAGGAAACATAGGCCCGCAAGGAGCAGAAGAGGGGAACCAGAGAGATCCAGAAGGGACGAGGAAATGCTCAATTTTCGCTCGTCGAATGTCACGTATAGACAAACCACTGACTTGCGTAACAAGACGTGCCAGAATGGGAATAGCATGAGCAAAGTCTTGCAGGGCATCAGTTTCCTCGGGTTGACGACTTGCCCATTTCAGGAATCCAGCGACGTTGTTAAACAAAGAGTGTGAGATAGGATATGGCAAAACTTTTTGGACATGAAAGAAGGTATTGAGTATTGCAACTGCGGATTGGACGTCCTTCTGTTCCCCTGCAAATAAATCGAGTACTGGACGGGCGATCAGAGTAGGGTCATTACGCATGATATCGAGCATTGTTGATCGAGCAGCAGACGAAATCGCTAAGTTGGAATCAAACACCAACGATGCCAGACGAGGAAACACGAGAGCTAGGGATGGAACAAAGACGGCTCTGCGTTTCAAAGTAGGAATGGGTCCACCGGTGCTTGAATTGCGTCGTAGCAATCCAGTGTCCTCAATCTTGTCGCCCGTCATAGAGGGCAAGGATCCCAGGTTCAACATCGTCGGCGATGGAGGCAGCGCAACATCCGGGCCAATGTTCTCTAGGCGATCCAATTGCTGAGACGATAGGAGAGATATTGGAATCTTTATCCATTCTTGATGTTGGTCGATAGGAACATCGTCATGATTCCATCCCATCTCAATTAAACGCTTTCTCAACTCGGAAGGAAGATTATCTTTCATTTCGTTGGGTTCATCCTCTCGAATATATGTAGTGGAACCGATGTCAGTAGAGACGAAAGCAAGTGGTCCTCGAGCCACTTTGAAAGGACGCCGCGCACGATCCGCAATGAACTGTTGAGAGATGATTTGGTACCGCCAATTAAAGAGAATTCCGATCTTGTATACGGCATTCAGCTTTGTGGAATCATTAGAGCTACAAAAAAAATAAGTCGTCAAGAAGCGCTCGATACACTAAGAAGAAGAGCTTTTTGCCTTTGCAAATCAACTTCGATGACAGCCGAAAGGTCCATAGGAATCTTTTCGGCGCATTGCATTATGAGAAAACACACCTGACCAAACAGATTATTACGGTAGAGCAGAAAATTGAAAGCACATACCGCGGCAATCAGAGAAGCATCCCTATCATTTCGAAGTAGATCCCAAAGGTATGGGCAGAGAAGACGATATTCAGCTGGAGTCAGCAGCGTTGACATCGTGACCAAAAGTTTCATGGCCTTCCTCACAAATCCCTTTGAGACCGAAATTAACAAAGACTGCCTCTGAACAAACATGGCCACCAAGACAGCTAAGGTCTTTGAAGGCTGATCGTCTGCTGACTGTGACTTTTGAAGCGACTTGGAGAGAACCATCGTACTTCGGCGCTGAATGACGAATTAACTGAACAGTCAAAGCACGTGACGAAGAATAAAGTTACCTGAGTCATAGACCGGACACCATCTTGTGCAGCCGAGTACAATCCCTGTATCTGGTCAATTGTACTCTTTTCCTCTTCTTGGGAATCAAAGCCATCGTCTGTGTAGATATCTATACACCATCCAACAGTTTGAACAAGCCAAGAAGTGCTGAAAGTCATGACTTAGGTATGAAGGCAAACTCAGTGATAATCATCGCACTCACGGATTGAGAGAACGAGTTAACAGCCTCATCTCCCTAAGCATAACACAAAAAAGTAAGCGTTGGGACGCAGTCAATAAAGTTGTGCGTTCCTAAATGTTTTACATACGCGGTTACTCAATATCAAAGTGAAGAAGCTCACCCTAGCCTCTAGCAGGATAGCAAGGCGTGCTTCCAAAGCCACGATAAATTTGCAAGTTTCAGTTCGTGAACTGTCAGGGCACTGCGAAAAAGAACATCAAGGCTTGAGTCAGTCGAGTTGAAATGATGCGTAAATCAAGCAAATAGAAATCTGACAGAAGATGTCTCTTTCTCATGCCGCGCGCTTTGTATAAAAGCAATAAACTCCAGCATTATGACGGCTTGGCCAAGTCGCGTTTTCGTCTGCATTTTCGGTTCCGTTTCTGGCGCTTTCTTGCCGCAGTCACTCATCAATACTACAGACACCATTTCCGCATCGCGTATCCAAAAGTCCGGAAAGAATTTGGAGACGACGCTAATAACGCAAAGGTGGTTGATGACGATGAACTCCTTGGACGAAGCCGCACATAAGAAGAGTGGTTTGTAGAATATCTGAGGATATAACCGTGCGATAGTGTCTAGGAGATTGGTCAGCGCAATACAAGGGAATGGTGGTGGTCCGTCGACGAGTCTCTATCGTTGAGTGAACGAACCGTAGACAGTTGTAAGATGATAAACTCACATCATATAAGAGCGGCAATACAAGAGTCACCATATGCTTTCTGACTTCGTCAGGAAGAAGTTTAATCAAAGTTGAAAGTTTGAGGATGATGTTCGGCCAGGTACCCTTGCATATCTAGACCACGGAATGAATCAACACGCAGGTGGTAGACGAAGAAATCGGTACTCGCAATTTCTTGAAGGGTCAAATCGAGATGGGACTTCCAGACCGAAATCCCACGGTACCAAGTATGCAGTAACGACAACCCCCATTGTACCGGTCCTCTGGCGCTGTCCATACAACTAAGTTCAAGAACAATTTTGATAACGTTCACTTTCGCTTCCGGCTTGATTGCAGTGCCCAACGCATCCATGTCAGGAATAAATCTACTCTGAATAAGTTCAGCAACACGTTGAGCTCTTTGCAAAGACGCTCCTTGGTCCAGAGGTACGAGAAGAATATGAAGTAAAGCGCGACTAAGGGCGTTCAGCGTTCGAGTGTATATCGCCGAGAGTAAAGGCGTGAATTTCGTCTCCATCGGAGCCTTAATCCAGTATTGCTCAACAACATGCTGTAACAACCAAACTCGACTGTCGTTCGGGCAATCTTCCAGGCACCGTGATAAGGCTTCGAGGAGTATGTACTCTCGGATAAGTTTCTTGTCATCTGTCTCGGAAAAAACTGTACCGTACTCCTCCTGAACAAGATGAGCCTCGAGTTCACCACAACAACTTGAGATCACATCCATCAGGAAAGGTATTTCTTCATGTGCAACCGGGGAGTTGGATGAAGGCCGTAGATGTGGAAGAAGAAAGAATAGGCCTTGAGCTAGTGTTCGAAGGTATTCCGGTGTGGATATGATGTGGTTATTGTCAGTGGGTATGATAAGTCCCCGGACAATGTTCAGAATACGTGTTCGCATCATCCCTGGAGGAATGGTTGCCGCCTTACAGCACCATAAATAACGCTGAACGCCTTTTCCCTACAGAGATATTGTTTTAGAAGAGGGAAGAAGAGCTGTAATCAAAAATCACCTCGTCATCTGGCGCCCAAGACCGCGTGATGATCTCGAAGGCTTCGATCGCATTCCACCTTTCCTCTTCTAATCGTCGACTTTCCTCTGTAGACAAAAATGGTCCCAAAAGTGTTGACAAAATGATAGATTCATGAGGCAAAGTGACAAATGTCGCTCTTCTCTCCATCAAAAGATTGGAATGATGTAGCAATAACTGATAAAGCGGTTTCACACTGGTGAGAGCAACGCGATTACTAGTTTTGAGTGACTGAACGGACTGTGGGCGACGTAAGTCATGCTTTGTCTGCACATGTGGGTGGCGTTCTACGGTCGAAGTACCATCTGATGCGAGAGAAGTGTTAGACGCGAACCCTAGATGCAATGAGGAAGCAGTCATATTCAAATCGGCTTTCAATTTTTGCGGATCGGCCATCCTTATAGACCAGCAAACTTTCTCAAACTCTTGAGAAGCTTTACGAGCTTCGTCTGCTTCTCGGGCATGTTCCACAACATGCCGAAAGCCCAAAAGTGCCAACCGGGAAGGTTTCTGTAACGATGTCTGGCTCTTGAATGACAGAGGAGGCGTTTGAGAAACTCCTGAAGGCAAACCTGGTATTGTTGGTGTATCTGAACGACTAGGAACAGGAAGCACATGTTGTCGTAACCGTTCCCATCGTTTTCGAGATGATGACGCAGTCACGGTTACGTCGGGAGTAGTCGACCTCAAAGGTACTAGTTTCCGCTTTCGTTCAAGTATAGGACTCGACGCTTTCGACGAACTTGTATCATATGTTGCAGGAGATTCAGATAGACCAAGGCCCGTCCAGATTTCCTGTGAATTTCTAGTTTCGGTTGTGATCTCTTCGTCGTCCGAAATGATGTGTTGTTCTAAAGTAGTAGGTTTAGAGGGCTGAGGACGAAATTTGGAGGCGTCGGGTGGAGAAGTAGACCGGCTCAGAATGTCAAAGGAAAGTAAACGTCTTGGATTCTTGCCCTCATTCGAAGCCATAGATTGCCTGCCACCGAGATATTACAAGAACTTCAACGGTAAGTACATATTGGGTAAGCAGTGCATTGTTGATGGCTCACAAATAATTCACAACAGTTGTACATGACTTTTAGTCGACGCGCGACCTGGACACTGCTGGGGCCAGAAAGTGTTTCCTTTGGCAAAAGTGTCAAAGAAAGCTGTCATACCATTTCCAATGTACTATTTTTTCAAAGAAAAAGTCTTTAAACAAAGGAATGTGCCTTTTTCTGTTAGAAATTGGCATATTGGAAATGGTATGACAGCTTTCTTTGACACTTTTTCTGAAAGAAACACCTTCTGGTCCCAGCAGTGGGAACAACCAGTGTTTCTTTGACCAAAAAAAAGGGTTAAAGTTCAAAGAGAAAATTGACAAATTTCTATGAAGGACCTCACTAGATAAAACATTTGCATTCATAACGATGGGTGTTTCATTGAAGTCTATTCACTGCTGGTACCAGAAGATGTTTCTGTTGGAAAAAGTTAGTAAAAAAATGTGTCATGCCATTTCCTATGTGCAAATTTCCAACAGAAAAAGGCACTTTCCTACAGAAACATCTCCCAATGCCAGCAGAGATTGATGTATCTATCATCAAAGAGGATGGGCCATTGTGGCACATGGCAAAACCAAGGTCTACCTTAAACAGTCATGATGTGTGTATTTTATCACATGATCAATTTGTTGCTCCAGCAGTGGCTGACTAATGTGATCACAAAATGACTAATTTAGCAATGGTAACTAGAAAGGCTATTGGTGAAGTCAATTGGCAGAATGGATATGATTTGTCAGCAACCTACTGTGAGGTGACTAACTAGAATTAAATGAAAACTCTGTTCAACACTAATTGGTGCCAAACAGGATGGAGCAGTAAATATGTGATTGGTGTGTAAACTAACTAGAATGACTAGAAATAAGCAAAAACAAAGTCAGTAGTATGATTGTACTACAAAACTCACTACAGTCAAACTTCTTATAACCAATAACTCTGATAGCTGATAACCTCTTCAGAATAATGAGTTTTGGTGGCCCACCAAGTCAGTTTGCAGAGAAATTTGGGACCCCTCCAATATCCAATAATTGATGGATAAAATGGGTTTTACAACTGGTAATTTTCTTGAAAAGTATTCTAATTTTTCTTACTTTGAATGATTATAATTTAAGCAAAAAATATGCAAAATTTGTCAAAAAAAGTTGTTACAAACAGGTTTCTGCTTTTCATACTGAAATTGTCAAGAATGAATCTCCTTGAAAGCATTAAAGCAGGTCTTTGATGACACTCAAGTTAGAGATAGAACCACACAGACAAGATCTTGCATGACTCTCATGGAAGAAGAAGATCTCAGATGCCAATGAGATGTGACTAGACTATAATAGTAACCTGATTAATGAAGAAGTCATTGTTGAGCTTCTTGAGAATGTTTCTGACTATGGACATGGCTTAACTCAATTGGATTTGCAACAAACATTATTGTTGAGAAAGTGAAGGAGCTTGGAGGTGGTTGAAAGACAGCTGTGAGTTTGAAAAGGAGGTGCTGTAAGTTTGTGATTTAAGAAGTTGAGAGAAGGCTAGAATCACTTGACAGGACCTGAGAATTGGAATCTCAAGCCATATGCCAAGAAGAAGAAGAAGAAACCTGCCTGTTTTCACAAAAAAGAAAAATGCAATGTTGAAGCAAAAGATTGAAATCCTGAATTGGCACTATAAAAACAAGTCAAGTCAAAGCAAAACAGCAGTGTGTTGGAATGATAAGTATCCTAATTTAAAACTTACACAACCATGCATTTCAGATTGGCTTAAGATGGAGAATGAACTTTGGAAGCAATATGCTAAGGCTTTGAAATAGGGACAAATAGAGAACACCGAACAAGGAAAGCTGATGAAGAATCTAGAGGTCAATAAAATGCTAGAGTTATGGATTCACAAAGCCATGTGTGATGGCTTCAATGTTTCTGGACATGTTTTCAGTGTTAAATGGAATTGGTTTGTTAATCTTGCTGGGGTTTCAGATAATATTGTTGTCAAAAACATCAAACCAAATCTCACAGCTCATGTTCAGCCAGCCGATGCTGGCATTATTTACTATTTAAAAGCTCACTACTATGCCTACTTTGTAGACTGTGCCATGGATTGTTATGATTGCAATGTTTCTCCTGCAGAAATCTATGATCTTAATATTCTTGAGGCCTTACAGATGGCAGACACTGCATAAAAATAGGTAGATACTACTACTATTCAGAACTGCTGGAAGAAGACTGAAATACTACCTGACAAACTTCTCCAGTCAAGTGGCTCTGCTTCTACTTCATCTGTTCTGATATTCTCATTACCATGGATACTGTCAATGCAGCAGATATCAGGATTCAAGAAGCCTTACTGCATCTGAAGGAACATGGAGTTCCTTAGCTCAAGAATCAAATGGATCTCAATAAATTACTTAACCCTGTAAATGAGAACAAAATGTACATGGATAAAACTAAAGAGGAAATTAAAGCAGATATCTTTTTGGCTGTGGTTGAATGTTGCAAAGTTGAAAAAAACAAAGAAGAGAAGGTGATGGCATTGATAACATTGACAATCAAGTAATTGGTGAGAAGCCATCATGCCAAGAAGCACTCAACGCAGCCTCAACTATCCTCAACTATCCTCAAGTATGACTCTCCAATATGGATCAGCTATATATATGTCAGCTAGAAGGCATTCTTGCTAGCAAAATTGACAAAATTCCATTAGAAAGGCTGACTTTTAATAGCAATTAATGTTGATATTGAGAATATGGAAGAGATAGTAATGCAATGGTTTATACAATGGATCCAGGGCTAAAAACATAGATATCAAATATTTGCAAATAAGATAAGGTCCATTTTTGATTGGAGAACACAGATGCTAGGGACTATTGCTTCAATGAAATGCTTCAGAACTTGCTATGTCTCCTCCAGTGGCAATAGACTTCACCATGCTTTTCTTAGATAAAACTTTCACAAAACTGTTGAACAAACAGTAATATATATATAGATAAACTTGCACTACACAATCAAGATTTAACTGTGTCAGAACATATAATAACTTGTGGCAGCATAAAACTATACCTCCTTGTTGTCTGCTTCATTGTTGAATGCCATGCTAGTAGTGTTTTAAAGTCTACTGGTCTGGTCTTTTGACCAAAATTTCAAAGGACTGCAACTGCAACCATTTCAGAAATATTCTAAATAAGCAAAGACTGGACTAGGACCACATGCAACTGGCAACTGGTTGCAATGGATCAGTCTGCAGCTAGTTCTGGTTTTGCATAGGACTAGTTGCAACTAGTCTTAAATAATTGAAGCTAAATAAGTGCAATTTAAAAAAAGGTCAGTTTTGAACTGGGAAAGACTTTGCTGGCTAACAAGTAGTGGAAATAAAGTCACATGATCAGTTTGCTCCAGCAGTGGCTGACTAATAAGGTCACATGATCAATGTCACTCCTAGTCATGTTATTTGAACAGAATGACACTGTTGTATTATTGATAGACCTGCTAGTTTTTGTATGCAAACATACAAAGATTATAATGTGATGAATACTAGAGTTAATACAACACTAATACAAATAATAGGCATGGGCTTCAACATTATGCTGCAGCAGCAACATAATTTTATATTCAAAAAAAAAATTCAAACATAAAATAATGCCAGCTGAGCTACTATACACTCCACTGTATTAGTGAACAATATTATCTCCTTGGTGTATCATCATGCTAAAGCAGCAACATAATATTTATCTGAATAAACAGAAAAAAAACATAGAGGAAAAAACTATCAAATATATAAAAACCATCAAACAAGTAAATATACAAAAAACATACAACAAAGTAAACAGACAAAAAAAATATAAAAACATACAAAAAAGTAAACAGACAAAAAAAATATAAAAAAGTAAATAGACAACAAAAAACTAAACAGTTAAGAAAAACATATGAAAAATATATGGGAGCAGAGACATCACATGACATTAAGATTACACAATCAGCTGCTGGAGCAGACATCATGTGACATTAAAATTATGCAATCAGCTGCTGGAGCAGAGACATTAAATGACTTGACCGACAAAGATCTGTTCACGAGAGCTGAGTTTGGTGAGAGGCCAGGACCATGTCTGAAGTAGGAGAGAGTTGCAATAGGATTTGTACACATATTATACATGATGAGATTTTCACAGACTAAGGAAATGCAAGAGCTAACTGAGACATACCATATAAAGTTGTATCAATGGAAGAAAGTAAAGAGTCAAAATTAGTCCATGTACCACAAATAAGTGGATGCCCAGGCTACTATTTGAGACTCATGTGCACTAGATTGATGATATAGCTGGTGTGTCAAAAATCAAGGACAAAGAGAGTGAAATAAACAATATAGGTCACATGACAATGCCAATAGCCAGTTGTTATAGCCGGTGCATCAAAAATTGAGGACAAAGAGGATGACATAAACAATAGGTCACATGATGACAACACTAATAGCCAGACATTATAGCCAGTGCATCAAAAATTGAGGACAAAGCAATGAGATGAACAATAGATCACACAACACATCATCACCATGATTGAGAAAAAATTCAAGGACAAAAAATGGCAGGGTCAAAGGTAATAAAGCCAAGGTAAGTAGACCTCGGAGTTTATATTTACTTGCATTCATTTGAATTCACAACAATGTTTAAAGATTAATGATCAACTAGCTCTCAAATCCCCCAGATGCCTTTCTCTTTTTGTCATTGTCAAAAAATACAAAACTTGAGATAACTGTAAATTAGATGCTAGAGACCTTTAGTCCAAAATTTATAAGGGATATAAACAGTATTTATGAAAGCTGAAGTCATCCAAAATCTCATTTCATATTTAGTTTGTCGACAAGATTCGAAACTGGGCACATTTTGTTTTATATTTGATGGATTAGGTAACCTTGGAAATTAATTGTCTGACAAATGAATTGTCACTCCACATAGGTCTTCTGTATCATTGCATGGAAATGCTGCCCATCTCCCTCCAAAATTAGTCCTTATCTCATGGAACAGCAGGTATCTTGACCTTAGTCTTTGATTTGGACCCCATGGACAATTACTGAATGCAAGCTACAGTCAGCACTTGTCGGTGATGAGCAGTCACATTTAGGTCACACGGCAAAGTGCTACATCCAAAATATGTATTATTTATTTCAGTAGCGCAATAATTTGTGTTGAGAACAGTCACCTCATTCTGCAGCATCACTGAGCGCACAGCTACTCACAGTTTTGTTTGATTTTCTCTTTAATATCTCTTTTCTGCAAAAAAACTTTTCCAGCTTAAGCCAAAAGAACGAGTCTTGAGAGAACTTACTCTGTATCTATGTCCCATAGTTAGAGACATATGTATAATACTTACGAGGCTCAGAAACTGAGTAGTTCTAACAGACTTGGAGGTTAACCACCCTATGGCATTGACATGCCAATCAACAAATCTGTTAGAATGATAAGAGGAGCTATAAGTTAGGCCCAAGCTAGTGACAAGGGCCTCATCACAGATGACAAGGTGCTCGAACTCACTCGTGCAGCTAAGTCACTTTTTTGGGATGACCCCTTTGTATGGCCTCTACATTATACTGCCTTTTATCTCGGTCATGTCCCAGACATGTTGGAACTCCTAGGCTTTGGTCAAAACATGGGTCTCACTCCTGCTCTGACAGTCAAACAATATGTTCACAACATAGCCCTGAATTGGCATTTTGCTTCTATCAGACTAGCGAGCCAAGGGACAGGTTCAACGTATTGTAGCTGGCTGCCCAGCAACTCTGTGTATCCTCGTTGCTGTGGTGGCAAGCTTTCCTCCGCTGGGGGTTTTGATGCTACCCCACATGCCCTTTTAGTAGCTAGTTCTGATTCCTTCCAGTCTACCGTGGTATATCCTTGTTGATATATCCATAGCTAGTTAGCTAGTGTAGGTAGATGTCTCAACAGTAAATAGTATGCTAAATCTCCACACATCAAAAGTAACGTTAGTTATCATTGAGCGAGAAATGTCGATAAGTGTCGATGACTACTTAGTATTTGATAGCGAAATAGTTGGTCTATTGCTTGACTTAAACAGACCCGAATTTAGGCACTATTGCAGCAGCAGGTACTTATATAGCACCGCAAATTGCGTACTTCTAGATGTCTGTCACGGAGTTCCAGGATCATAGCTAGCGCGATTTGTAATTGCCAATAAAATAGACCTTTACCAAGAATCAGTTTTTTTCAGATTTATGTATCCTTCCATGGTCACGGTCCTATCGCAGATTTCTTGACATACTAGTGCTTCTATTCTTCACTACTAGTAGGATGATAAACAATGTGAAAGTTCTCTTCGGCGACCTAAGTATGTAACGAGAAAATGACTCCTTTGTGGGCCTAGCCTCGGAGTTTCTGTTGGGCCTCTAAAGAAATCCGCTGATTTGAAGTATGGATGGATGTGGAATAATCTTGTTGGATCACTTTTCGATCAGAAGTTAGGTAGTCCCACCCATCTATCCGTTAACGTCATTTGGAAGCAGTCGTTCGCAGAGTAGCATGTGTATCTGACTCCACTGCTTTGAAATTACCTATCCTGTGTTTGATGTACACTAATAAGAATTGGGGTACGAGTGAACTCACTCTTAACTACTTTGGCTATGAGTATTTCTGGTCACTTGAACTTTTGAGACATACGTACTGAACACTTTCCTTTCAAGGAGCCAAGACTTCACCGTCAAGTCTTCTTTTTGATCCATCTTCGCTCCGATTCGGGAAGCTGACCACTCTGTATCATCACACACCGATGACAGATCGGATTTGTGGTAATCTATGACAAGATCCAGCGTTAACGGAGAATCAACCGACTATGTCGGAGACCGCGGTCAAGCATGAAATGCATGATTGGGCATGGAAGATTCGTCATCTGTCCAGAACATTGAGTCACATTCTCGATACTGACAAATGCAATGCATCTAGTCATTATTACAGTTCGATTCTACTTCGAATACTTCTCCAGATTTTTCTGATAAACTACACGAAATTTATACACTCTTACCCGCCGATCGCGATATTTGTTAAGCAAATTTTTTGGTCTATAGAGATATGGTAAAACGATGTATCTTTGGATAGGAAGCCGCGAGCAAAGTATGAAACAATTACCCTCGAGAAACAGCAACGATACGACGTCAAGAGTAAGAGTGCTTGGGGACGAGGGTGTTACAAATGGATCCAGAAAGTGGTAACTGAAATAATTGGTATCTGTCCAAAGCCGTAGTCGGGTTTTGGTTGATCGAGTAACCGCTGAGGACCTGTGAAAAAGCATAGAAAGCCGAGACGAAGTTCGCTGAAGGATCTAATAGGGAGGACGTTTGAATTCATTGCTGATAACTTGCGCTTCAGGGTCGTAGCTATCAGATTTCACTACTTTTCCAGCGGCATCATATTCAACGAAAGATTTGTCCGACGGGGTTTCAAATGTCTCCATCTGTTGACAAGAGTAAAGTTGAGATGCTGCAACTGACGAGGAAGTACGTACGTGAACATGCACTCCCTCGGTCGGCGTGGTCTTTAATTTGGTCGAAATTTTTGGGGGACGCGAGCTGGAACCGCCTGAAAAGAAAGCTAAAGTTGAACCACGCGTAGTTGATCTGATGAAAGTTATCAATAATGTGAATTGCCTAGATGACCATAGATAGGCTTACGGGAAAACCTCCGCTTCTTGATTTTGATAGTTGGACAAACGACGGACAGCACGACAAGCAACAATCTGGTGAATTCGTTCATAAAACAATACCCGCTTTAATACACCAGACTAACCGTCGAAGCGATCGCGGCTGGGACATTCGCGATAATCGACATCACTGCATTCAAATTAAGAAGCATGAATATCTTTGAAACGATCAGAATGATCAATTCGAAAAGTATTCCGAGGAAAAGTCCTTACCGTAGCTATCAAATTGGCTAAGAAGCTGTAAGATTGTTGAGTATAACAACCATGAAATACGTCAGAAGGAACTCACGCGATAGCAAAGTAAATTAAACCATCCTTAAAGATGAGGGACACGAGGCGCGAACTTTTGGCAGGTCCGGCAAGAAGTTTGAATGCAGTGAGACACAGAACCACCAAGTCAAACACCATCGAGTAGATGAAAGTGATAGCGAGAAGTTTGTTATCGGTCGAGACAATGACACAACCCTGTCCTGGAATCCAAGTAGCTTTGAGGAGAATTCCTAGATTGGATCTATTTCAGACTAGTCGAGAATAGAGGAAGCTCAATACGTACCATGTAAGAGGAGAGACCAGTGTGCCAAAATTACTAGAACTAGGGGTAGAACTATGTACCACTTTTGAGACCACACTGCCATACTGCATCAAGTTAACAAAGCAAGTGAGTGTCGAACACGCATATACTTACGTTCGCAGTGATAAGTTAATACTAGCAAGACCAATCGCAGCATTTCCAAAGCACTGACACCCAGTTCAGCGGAGATACACAGCTCATCGGACAAATCGCTTACCTGATTAAATGTATAGAGTCCTTGACAATTTATCTCGCTGACCATCTTCTTTAAGTTCCACATAGGTACAAGGAACATGAAAATTAGCTCACGTCGTCACATTCATGGCAATGGCACTATAAGAAAAGTTTAGTATCTCCACCAAGTTGAAAGACAGCCGAGACCGTACATTCCAATTAACGCAAACAGCAGGCAGTAACGATTCAAGAAATAAAATATCTGTTAGCCTTGTTATTCAGCGAGAAGAGCACCTGTGACCGAAATATACCATCGGCCATCGAAATTTTTTCTTGCCATTGATGTATTTCCAATCAAAATCCAACGATGTGAACCATTCCCAGCTACAGAAAGCATAAGGAGGGTAGCGGCAAGACGAGAGAACACCGATACATACATGTATAAGCCGAGTAGACAGTGTATGAATTTGGTGAATGCGACTAAAAGCATTGAACGCGACTGAGGCTTCTCGATCGGTGATATATCAAAATGGTTGGCTTACCACCGTCCTTCTGAATCTCTTCACTTGATTTCCAATCAACCATAATTACAAGAAAGTACGAGGAGCCAGAGCGAGGAGAACGGGAAAGGCTGGGGAGTCAGACGAGAGGTCTTGCCAAGTTTATATCCGGTGAAAGTGGGCTTCATCCTGAGAAGCCTCTCTTTTCGGCTAAAAAGGGTATGGCTGTCGACGTTCGACTTGGAAAGGGCTCTACACTCGGCAATGTTTTCGCACCCCTGAACCCCTTGCCCCTGGATCTTTCCGAGATCCAACGCAATCTTCCTGGAGCGGCCTACAATCTTCAATGCGGCACACTTGAAAGGGAAAGGCCACATCGAAGGTCTCCATTGTCAAGTGATATCGTGTTGACACGGGTGTGAATGAGCCTCAATATAACTACCTCCCCCACTCAGACCCCGAGC
This sequence comes from Termitomyces sp. T73sscA, assembly GCA_017657235.1. Classification (NCBI taxonomy): domain Eukaryota; kingdom Fungi; phylum Basidiomycota; class Agaricomycetes; order Agaricales; family Lyophyllaceae; genus Termitomyces; species Termitomyces sp. T73sscA. The sequence continues at coordinate 91,980 of JAGGAP010000044.1, read as the reverse complement.
AACCACGAGCGGTCTACATGTTTGATGGTCACATCTCGTCACAGTAATCTCCACGTCTTACGACCCTCATCCCTTCACGCCCACGGCCGTGTCAGTATGTGTTTCAATTTCTCCACCGCACAGCATTTACAAGGCACGGGGACGACTCCGAGATTCCCAAGAACACGATATGACCTAGAAGTTATCGAAGCCCAGAAGACAGTGTTTTCATCAGTCCTAAGTTATCGGACAAAAGATACGAAACATGTGCGAGACATAACACAGAAATTATTCCTTTCGTAATGAGCTGCCGACATCCATTGACCCCATGCCTGAGTTCTATGCCATCCCAAGCGCCCATATTGACCGCGTTTCCTCGTGAGTTCAAGGCGCTCTCAACGGGGGCCGAAATCTTCAAAGAAGGTATAGATATATTTATGTCTTTTGTGTACTGGGCTGACAGAACATTAGAGATGCATTTTCTCTACTTCAAGCCCTGCCGGGCTAACCTTAAATGAGCCACGCAAACAATGGTGTGTACCAGCTTCCATATGATCAATCAATATCAATACTCAGCAATAAACCATGAAATAACTACCTAAAGAAACTATAAGTGGCAAGTGCATACATATACTTATTGATGAATCTGCGCAACTTAGAGAAGGCGACATCATTCCAAAGGCATAGAATCACGAGGTGTGATTAATCTGGAACCCTGACGGCAACTACGTTCATTGCTACCCTAGTCTCCGGTAGCTGATCTAATAACAGATTTTAGTCGTCGTCGGCAGGACCCAGTCGGCAGGGTCACAAATTGCGATGATACGCGAAATCAGTCAATGTCCCAGAAGAAGCAGTCCTTTCTTTGCTCCCATTGAGCATTGATGCTGAATCTATTGTTCCGGCTTTTGCAAGGTTTATGAGTAGCTGTAACCACGGGTGTCCGCCAGGCATGAAAGTGGACTTCATCACCCACATACGTGTACATAGGAATTCAGTGGCGGCCAACTCTGGGTCAGGGGCTCTACAATCTGCTAACTATGGGCAGCTGAATCCAGTCACTGATCGTCGGCAATCGAAATTGAGGAACAAACAGTTCTTGTCGCAAAAGGCCCACAGAATCACCGAGAGGGGCTGAAGTCGCTACAAAACACAGGAATAAGTCAACCACATCGAATGTACGCAATGTATGTAGAAATACCTCTTATATTTTCGTTTTTCATGATGTGCAAAGTACGAAATGTTATACAAAGATAGATGTAGGGATACATACACATGACATCGGTTTTGTATACGAGAGCAATTTTGGAACCATATCATTCATCAAAGAGAGCGACCCTTTGCTTCAAGGTCAGGTTCCGTGTCGCTATCTTCGCGGTTCGCAGTCTTGACTTCTGGTTTCAAATAATCTTCCTCTCGGGTTAGAGTTTCCATCTGGAAGAAGAGATAGTCATCAAGGTGGAAGCTGAAATTGAGAGTATAGTGTCCTGACCTGCACATGAACTCCATTCGTTGGAACATTCGGGCTGAAAGACGTCGCGTGGCGATGTAAAGTTTGTGCTCCGCGAAATGCAACAACAGGATTGGAACTGGACGAGTGGCTGAACACGATTTAGAGAGCTTGCGTCCAATGTGGAATGATACCAACGCTTACAGAGCTTCTCGATGACTATAGTTTGTGAGCCTTCGAACTACGCGAGAAGCGACTATCTGTACGGGGCAGTCAAATAAGCATACAATCACATAACTATGATGATGGAGCCTCACTGTCGAGGCTACAGCCGCAGGAACATTAAAAATGATACTCATGATTTGGTTCAAGTTAAGAATCATGAAGACTGTTGCGAGCAAATTGGCTACGAAACTGATGAGAAAGCGTCAGTTCAAATAACACATAGAAGCAGGATGGGAAACGAACGCAATGACAAAATAAATAAGGCCATCCTCAAAAATCATTTTTGCAATTCGACTTGACATAAATCCTTGATCTTTTGAATGAATGTCAAGGAGCTTGTATGCATTGAGCGCGAGAACAACGAGATCGAAGCACATTGAATAGACGAAGGTGGCAGCTAGGACTTTATTGTTGGTCCAAGTAATAACACAGCCAGAACCATATACCCATATCACCGACAGGTTGACTCCTACAAACTAGATTAGTATCCTTGAATTCTTATAGACAATCACCTGGTACCTTGAAGAATGAGCGACCAATGTCCAAGAATGAGAAGTATGAGGAAGCCGATGATATATCTATCTCGCGACCATACAGCCATGCTTATTAAATTTAAGCCAGAATGAAAAACCAAGAAATAATTCTGATACGTACGTTCGTATCGAGAGATTGATGCTAGCCAAGCCTACTGATGAGTTTCCTGCCAGCTATTGGTTGACTTTCAGACGACGGATTTGAACAGATGATTGAGAGAATTGCCTGTGTAAAGGTATATAGCGCTTGGCAGTTTATTTTCCTGGATTTCCATTCTTTATCAGAGAACAACCAACCGAAGAGGAAACAAGAACTTACGTAGTAGTATCAAGAGAAATTGCACTGTGAAATAACGTCAGTTTCAACCTTGATCAGTGGCCATTACGACTCACATTCCAATCAAAGCAGACAACAGTAAATAACGACCCGCAAAGTAGAATATCTAAAGAACACGCTGAGTGAAGAGTAGATGTTACTACGCAAAAGACTTACCAAGGGCCACCGGAACTGTTTCTTGCCAGTAACGAATTGCCATTCAAAATCAAGAGAAATAAACCATTCATATCTAACAATTGTTAGATAGGGTCTACGGAACAGGTGTAAGAAGTTTTGTATGGCTGCGTACATGTAGAGGCCCAAGAGTGCATGCGTAAATTTTGAAAATACCTCTCCCTCCTTTTGAAGCTCTTCAGGTGATCTCCAATTGGGCATTTTGAACGTCACAAGGATGGGTGAACTCGGGGGGTGGAAGGTACTTTATGGTGATCCAAAAATGAAATGCGGCTTTGTTGATTGACGTGCTTATTCAAAATTTAAGGTCATCCCTGGGCGATAGTCTTCCGAAGAAGTTCTTTCTGATTTTAGCTCGTATCCGGGGTTTGACAGCTAGCATGTCCCATCAATATACAGTAATGTTAGACTGAACCTGACCAAGATTGCGTCTCAGTTATGCAAAAAAATTCATGATATCGTACATATGCTGGATGATCGTCTTCACCAATGTCAAAATTGATTGAGTGCGACCCAACAAGGTTCGATTGTCCATTCCCTCGTGACGAGATACGTAAAGTGGAAGAGTTCGGACTCCAAACTTCTTCTGGGAAATAGAATGCAGAATAGTTTGTGCGCATGAATCGCCAAAGGGACTTCGTGACTTTCACTTCCAAGGAACCAAGGTTCAGCTCGATAAAACATAATTCAGAGACGCCTGCTCTTAAAACAAACCCAACACCGATTTTTTCCAAAACAGTCATGCAGATTCAGACGTAAGTACCGAGAGTTAGCCAGCCTCTCAGAGATGAGCAGACACACAGTTGAGCCTCGCCTTCTGGTGCACTACTCCTCGGTTCCACAAACAGCAAAAACCATAAGCAATTCATCATGAAAGAATCTCCGAGTCGCGCAAATCCGAGTCGGAGTGCGAAGGGGTACCAAAAATTACCCATGAGGCCAGTGGCGTAGTACAGCGAAACCAGTCATTGGATCGTTTAGTCATTGACAAGACTGGGGGCGGTACATACTATCATCTTATCTTATCCCATCCCTGTCTTCCGCTTTTACGTAAAGCCATCGTTATGAAGTCGTAACAACTCGGACCACTACCGATATGATGTACAGTCCGAGTTTCGACGCCATCACTAAGAAAGCCTTCTTTTATCGGATATGCTCTCACAAAACTACAGCTTTCTGTCCTAAGGAATGTCACCCTTCTTGGTTTCCCGCTTCGTCATCAAAGAAACCGCTTAGTACAGGAAACGTTGATCATCTTCCTCCTTCAGTTCTAAGTATGTCTTTCTTCCACGAGGCAACGTCTTGTTATCATCTCAGAGATGTCTTCCTTGGAACTTGCCCTTCATGACCTTCGTGCTTGGAAATGTGTACATCAAGTTCTAATCCATCGGACGGGCTCAGACTCGCTCTCATTTCTTTAATTATACGGACAGCTCATCATTTTCGACGCTTTGATGAATGTGGCCTCCAGTCGCTCGCCTTGTCATCACCGGCACAGCATGTGTGGCGGCATTTCGTTTTGCATGGATGTTCTTTCTTGCGATGATTTAGAAGTTTTTTATACTTCCGCTTCAAAATAATTCTGACACGATTCGTTACACGTAGAACTGGAGATTACTTAAAGACCGTTGCAAAAAGGCGTGCGATGGTGCGTCAATCAATGGCTGCTTCATGCGTGAGTTCAGGTGTACCTTCTCGCCTCTTCTATACCTCTCCATCAGAATGCAGGTACGTCCTGTTGAGACTGCCTTTTAACGTGAAAATGAAGGTGGTGTCGTTCGGTTGGCCATAACATTTTGATGCTCGCGACTCAACTGGCTGCAATGCCGTTTTCGATGGCCGGATGAACCAGACATCCCTTGGGAAGAGCGATATTGGAACGAAGCCTTGAATCAGATTATGGCTGAATTCAGATCTTCTTCAACGTATACATCACTAATCATGAGCCTTTTTACGTCTCTGCTATGTAAGGCTATCATGCCTTTCTATCGCTCAGAACGAACATTTTATTCTCTTCTAAATTTCATCGCATGTGCATCGTGTTTGTACTTTAAAAGTGATTTCGAATGTATGAAACTGCGAGCGCCAAAGGAGGTTGATCCTCAGCTTCACTCCCATGTATTTGATGAAGGACTCAGTAGATCTTGCTCAGCATCCGTGAAACATTCTTGGCTCGCAAGTCATGCCACACGTTGGTCCCAAGGTCCAGGATAACGACAGTGATAAATATGGACTACAAATATGTTCCACAAGAACAAAAATTATTTTGCTCATCCTTTCTTTGCACAAGATGCGTCGTGCTCTGAGAAAGGTTCAAAATCGAGCAAAAGATAGCGATCGTTTGGCGTGTAGTAGAGCTGCGGAGTCCTAATCAAGATGCTGCATATGTATTGCATATATATATATATATATATATATATATCTCAATTGATGTGGACGTGTCGACCCAGTTGCATCGAGAAACGAGGGCGTAGCCCATGAAAGGTCACATAAAGAAATCTAGCGTAACCGATACACCTCCGTCAGCAATTCTTGACGAAATGGTTGTAAATGCTAGTCACTTGCCCCGGTATGATAGCACGGCGTTTGTGAGTGTCTAAGCAACGCCATGAGTTCACCTCTCGTCGAACGCCTGAAACCCTGAACAGTTTCGCACTCACGTGTGATTCTCGGTCCCTGTATACTTAGCCATTTTTGTGTGATTGACAAGGACATCGTTTCGAAATCAAGTGAAAAACTCACTGGATTCCCATTCTTTTCGTTTCACTCGTGTATGTACTTGTTCTGGAGTTGGTCTAAAGTCCGTGACCGTGACAGCATACATTTCAAACGTCATCGAGTTGCACGTGAAACTCCCGTGGCCGAAAGAACCCAAAATTATGTTCTTCGGGCGCTTCCTACACAACCGCCAAGCCCGCTACTTTGCAAAACACGTCTGGGCAAACAGATGAAAGGCTTTGAATGGAAAAGCTGTAGTCTCACAAACCAATGAACATTTGTTTATTACTTAGAGGCAATTTTGAGTGGCGTCTCGCAAGACATGCACAACAACAGACACTGCTTATCTGCATTCAGAGCAATATCAAAATCACAGGCATTTACGACTGAAGCATTAGCCTCCAGGAGCTACACCATCTACAAAAAACCCCAAGCAAGGTATGTGTCACATGACAGTTATATGTATGGGTGCCACCTGCAGGGTATGTACCATGTATGGTGACACCAGGATGGTATGTCACAGACACAGCATTAGCAACCAGGTATTTACTTTATATGAGCTATGATCCATGCCAAAGGCATGAGCCTAGCCAAAGGTATGGGCCTAGTATCTCATTGGGGGCTTTGCTTCCAAATCCCCAAGACACAAGGCTTGGTTCCATTCTCAACCTCACTTTATTTGGTTAACGCCTTGTGTATCAAAGCACAAGGCTTGATTCCACCTTCAACCTCACTTTGTTTGGTTAAGGCCTTGCATATTGAAGTGCAAGGCTTGATCATCTACCCTCAATTTACTGATGCAAAAAGCTAAGTGATATTGCCTCTTATTTAAAAAATTTCATCTATATTTTATTTTTTTGTGAATAAGAAAGTAGCCATTATTGATTGGCTTTCTTTTTATCTACTAAAAAAAACTAAATAAAGAAGTAGATACATTAGCATGGAATACTATTGGCTAAAAACTATGTAGATAGATATATAACAACTAAAATTTGCTGCTGTTAGGCCTTGAGAAAAGGCCATACTTAGGGTCCAAAGTGAAATTGAAATAATGCTATTTTATGTGATGATTGAGACATTGAATGGGCTGCTAAGCAAAGGCCATACTCAGAGAAACATGGGTTCTAGGCCTAGTATCTCATTTGGACCTTTGCTTCCCTCTCTCCTTCCTCTCCTCCTCAATGCAAGGCTCCATCCAGCTTTCAATGCTACTGATGCAAAAATTTGAAAAAATTCTACAAAATATACATAGAAACTGCATAGAATGCAAAAATGTGCTGCTGTTAAGCTTTGAGAAAAGGCTGTACTTGGATTCTAAACTGAGATTGAAATGGAAGCTCAGCTCTATAATGCAATTATTAAGGTCTCTAATTTGTTTTATGTTAAGAATAGATATATAACATGACAAAATAAACAAAAACTACAAAAAACTGATTGAAAATGAATAGATTGTACAGAAACAATGAATGTACTGCTTAGAAAAGAGGGTTCAAACTCAGCTCAAAATTTCAAACCCAGCTTCATAGAATGTGACAACCTGTGGAAACTACTTTGAACTCAGCTTGTTACATAAGATTCATCAATTCTGACAAATTTTGAGTCAGCACTTAGTTTCCATGAAACTTTCCCAGGAGTTGTTACATTAAAGAGACAAGCTACAACCCATGCCTTTGGCATGGGCCTTGTATCTCATTGGGGGCTTCACTCCCAAACCCCTCCAAATGCAAGGCTTCATTCAGCCTCAACCTCACTTTGTTTAGTTAAGGCCTTGCATATTTGAGTGCAAGGCTTCATCCAGCCTCAACCTCACTTTGTTTAGTTAAGGCCTTGCATATCTGAGTACAAGGCTTCATCCAGCCTCAACCTCACTTCATTTTGTTAAGGCCTTGTGTATCCAAGTGCAAGACTTCATCCAGCCTCAACCTCACTTCATTTGGTTAAGGCCTTGCATATCTGAGCACAAGGCTTCATTAATGCATGAAAAACTATCACCTGAAAACTATAGAACAAATTAAACAAAGAAAGTAGATATATAGCAGCTGAGTAGAAAACAAAAATATGCTGCTGTTAGGCCTTGGACAAAGGCAATACTCAGGTTCCAAACTGAGATTGAAATGAAGCCTCCTATATTTGAGCACATAGCCTCACTTCGAATATTGAAGTTGACAACTCTGAGGATGGCAACCAACTAGCAAACCTGTTCCAAATCCTTGACATAACTGACAACAATGATAAGACTACTGAAGCAAATCCAGCCCGCTCAAGTCAACAAGCAAGCCAAGGTAGCACTGGCAATACAGACCAATTGTACTGTTCCTGATTAGAGCAGAGACAGGAACAAGAGAAAAAGTAGAACCAGTGCCAGTACCTATAGTTATTCCAGACCCACCAGCCCAAACAGAACTATGTTGATCAGCCAGACTCCATGATGAACCTGGCCTTCAAATTCCACCACTGCACTCTACCAGACCTGCATAGAACCCAACATTCACATGCATGCTCAGCAACATCAACAACAAAAATAGAGATCAACTAACAGCAATTGCAATAGTGGAGGGAGGAGCTGTAGACATAAAGAAGTGGGTATCTAAGATGTATAAGGAGGAAATAACATGACTGGAGCTGTGGAAGGAATCCATGGACAGAGAGATGAAGCAGATATATGAGAGGGAAGTGTGAAAGCTGGTACTAAGACCTTCAGGAGCAAGAACAATGAAGAACCGATGGACCTACACATTACAGTATAACAAAAATAGAGACATTGTGAGTAGAAAGGCACAGCTTGTGGTAAAAGAGTTCACCCAGATTCCTAGAGTAAATTTCTTTGTGACTTATGCCTTGATTGTCTGATACAAATTTCTATGCATGAACCTGGTGGTAGAAGCAGTAAAGGACTATGAGATATAGCAAATTAATTATGCTAGTGTCTATTTGAATGCTTCAATCCAAGCACTGATTCTTATAGAACAGCCAGAAGAATATGCAAAGAAAACAAGTGAGATTTTTCAAATTGACATTGCAGGAGGATGTTAAGTTAGAAAGAGCAATGATGCAGGTAATGAAGAGGTAGATGCAATGATTGAGATGAAGAATGATGAGAAGAACCTAGTGGTGGCATTGGACAAAGCATTATATGGGACTATAGATGCAGGAAACAACTGGGCAAGAACATTGAATGCAGATATAATGAGACTAGAGTACAAAAGATCAGAGGCAGATCAGTCAGTCAGAGTGAGGATGAGAAACAGGAAATGCACAATTACAAGCATGTACACAAATGACATGACTGAAATGTCTTCTTTGAAGAAGGAATCTGAGCGGATGAAGAGAGAACTGAGGAAAAAGTACAAGATAAAAGACATGGGAGATGAATTTGTGTTGAGCATATGCATCACCTGTGACTGTGCATCAAAAATGCTCTCACTAGACTAGCAGGAGTACCTAAAGCACATGTTGGAATACCATGGAATAGCAGATTGCAAACCAAAGTACACTCTGCTCCCACTTGGCATTATTCTAAGCAGATCTCAGTGCACTACCACTCTCAATAACTAGTATTTCATGCAAGACAAACTATATAACAAGATACTGGATGCTCTCATGTAAGCCCAAGCTAGAATACATCCAGACATAGCATATGCTGTGATGTTACTTAGCTAATTTATGTATGAAATCCCTGGAGAAGGCACACTGGCAGGCTATGAAACACCTCCTTCAATACGTTAAAGCTACTTTATACTACAAACTGCAGTATGGCAGAGATGGCTACTTTGACTACACACCCAGCAGCTACTACAACTTGGACTTTGCATCAGATCTGGACACATGCAGGTCAATATTGGGCAGGATCTTCATGCAAGTGGGCGGTCCAACATGCTGGAGCTCAGAATACCAGGATATGGTGTCAACATCAATAATGGAGGCTGAGTATATAGTGTTGGAAAAGGCAGGAGAGCATATCAAGTAGATGTTTATGGGACTAGACAAAGTTGGCCACAAGTCACTGTTCTCAGCGAGGTTGCATGAGAATAACAGCAGATCTATAGCTATTGCAGAACAGCAGATCCATAGCTATTGCAGAGAACAATTGGAGCCACAACCACATCAAGCATATTGATGTGCACCACTACTATATTTGCCAGTTAGTTGGGCTCAGACACATTGACATCACTTACCTACCAAGCAATGAGGACCTGGCAGACTTGTTCACAAAGCTGTTGGCAAGACTCCAGCACAAGAAGTTTTGCAGAATATTGAAGCTCAGCATTGAGTGATGTGCTAACTCAGAGAGAGTATTGGAGAGGAGCTGCACAGGGCACAGGAGTGGAGACACAGATTAGAAAGGAGGAATGGGCATGGCAGCTGTGCAGTCACTCCCATAGGAGCCAGATCAGGCATTGGACACACATCAGTCTATCTTACACAGACTGAGGTGTGTCAAGCCTTACTTACTATAGTCTATACTATACTCATTGTACATTCAGTACTATTAACCAACAGGTAGAACAGCCAATACAGTCAATCTTACACAGATCAAGTACTATTAGCTAACAGCCAGGTATAAGGACCAGCAGGCCTGTCAGTGGTTAAGCTTCTTGGCTGTCCAAAAGTACTCTAGATTTTTGTAATCTGCCCATGCCTCAAACTTATGCTTGGCACCCTCAAAATATTGGCATTCCTCAAATGACCAAATGATAGCTAGCATTTCCTTGTCATGAATCTCATAGTTGTGCTCCACTGCATTGAGACTCTTAGAGTAGAATGCTACAGGATGCCACTTACCATCCTCCTTCAACTGCTGAGAGAGGAGTGGCAAAGTCTGAGCTATTAGCTTCAACCCAGAAAGGAGAATTGTCATCTGAAAAGAAGAGAACAGGCTGTGAAGTAATTGTCTGTTTGAGGGCATTAAAGGCAGTCTGTTGTGCTGCATCCCAGTGCCATAGGGTGTTCTTGGTTGTGAGATCAAAGAGGTCAAGCATGGTGAGAGAAGTCCTGAATAAACCTCCAGTAGAAGTTGGTGAAGCCCAGAAAAACCTGGACCTTCTTCTTGTTCTTTGTAAGGGCAACCTCTGGAGGCTATGGCTCAGTCACACAGCTGGCAGAGGGAGATCCAAAGTATATTAGAGTATATACCAACAATATCACTATAACTACTCATCTGGCAGAGAAAGATCCAAAGAGAACAAGTGGGATTCCCTATGCCAGGACTGATGCTTCTGGGGCCTCAGAAGCATGGGAAACAACTGTACAGGACAACAGAAAATTGTAACCTTAATCTAAATAGTAAAAACTCCAAAATTAGCCTAAAGAAGAGATTATATAAGAAAAGCAGGATTTTGGAAGTCAGAAAGAAAAACTCCAGTTTATATAAGCTGTTTGTGGGCAGTGTTGAAGGGGCTATACTTGTCTGGAGGATAACTGGAGAACCAGAGCGCTTTAGAGGCAGAAAGTAGTATCAATAGATAGAGTTGGAAGAATATGAGCAGTAAGATGGAAGAATAAAGAAAGAAATAAGGAAATGAATGAAGGAATAGAGAAGAAATAAGGAGTGAAATAAGGAGTCTCCTGACATTCTTGAGCTCTGGCCATTCTGCCACACCAGCCACCTTTACTAGGTTCATCTCAGCTATGCCATGTGAGATAATTAGCCCAAGGTATTCAATGTTAGTCTGCTCAACCTCACACTTCTCTGGTTTGAAATAGAGCTGGTGTTGGAGAAGGTATTCCAGTATGATGCATGGAATTTGTTGATGCTCCTCTAGTGTCTTAGTGGTTATAAGATAGGTGCATAGATCCTATCACCAGATTCATTAGCCTTGTCTGGAGACTCTGGATTGGGACACACAAAAACTCACCCTCACATCTATTTTCTATCTGAGCTTCACTCACCACACCTTGAATGTCCTCATAGAGGGCCTCTCTATAAGGAAATACCAAGGGAGGAGGATTCAGTAGGTCAAGGTCTGCAAAGGGGAGATGTCACAGAAAATTGTAACCTTAACCTAAATAGTAAAAACTTCAAAATTGGCCTAAAGAAGAGATTATATAAGAAAAAGCAGGAAAACTCGAGTTTATGTAAGCTGTCTGTGTGCAGTGTTGAAGGGGCCATACTTGTCTGGAGGATAACTGGAGAACCAGAGCACCTCAAAGGCAGAAAGTAGTATTAATAGATAGAGTTGAGAGAATATAAACAGTAAAATAGAAGAATAAAGAAAGAAATAAGGAAATGAATGAAGAGATAGAGAAGAAATAAGGAGTGAAGTAAGGAGTCCCCATTGATTTGTTTGATGGGAATTGAGAGTTGGTCAAAACTAGTCTAGTGAGAAGAGGCATAGGTTTTGGGTTTAATGATTGAAATCCAAATTGTTCCAGCATTGCTCAAGGTAGGGCCATTGAGATAAGGATATATCATCAGTTTTTTGAGTCCCTGTCAAACTATACTCCCATTATGTACTTTAGCTCCCCTATATTCTTGATCTCAAATTTGGATATGAGCTTGTCTTTGGCCTTCTGCACTTCCTCATGAGTCATTGATGCTTCTAGGATGTCATTGTTAAAGTTATCTGTGATTGTGTGTTCCTCTCTGACATGTTTGTAGCAAATGCAACTGTCTGCTTGAGATGCTAAGTACTCCAGCTCATTATAAGTCTTGTCCAAGGTGTTCCACCAGTTGTGACCACCTTGCATGAGACCATACAGCATTTTCTTGAGGTGGAGAACCTTTTCCTCCCTCCTTCAGAAGCCTGGAGGTGTTCTCACATACACTGTATGCTTGAGTATGCTATTGAAATAGGCAAAGGTGAAATCTACTTGCCAGACATGCATTCTCAAGGCTACTGCAATTGCTGCTGTCATCTGCATCAACTCTAAATAAACCACCAAGGCATATGTTTCATCAAAATCCTTGCCTTGCACTTGAGTATATTTCTTTGCTACTAGTTGCACTTTTTGCTTCACTACATTCTCCTCAGCATCAAATTTATTTGCAAATACCCATATGCAATCAACAATCTTCTTGCCTCCAGGTATGTCCCCTGCATCCACTATATCCTAGACCTCCTTGTCATTCATGACCTTTAGCTCTGCCTCCATTGCAGGCACCCACAGGTCCAGTCATTATATTGCCTTTCAGTAGCTCTTGGGGACCAAGAAATTGGTATTGTCCATCTTTAAAGTGAGAAACACAAAGGCAGAGGTAAGTAGTGCCTCTAGTGCCTCCTCATCTGCTGCTCATTCTTCACCAACATTCCTCACTGCTGCTTGCAGGCCAAGGGATTTCCACGCTTCAAGATAGCACAGGTAGGACACATGGTTCATGATGAGTGTTGCAATGCAGGAAAAACCTCAGGTTGTGGTGCGGTCATCAGTGCAGGAGCAGTTGCAAGTTCAGCATGGAGGAGGCCATTGGTCATGCATATTCTTGGCACAATCTGTTGTCTGGGATAAGGAATAGTGGAAGTAGTTGCATCCATGGACATCTGAGCAATAGAGATCAAGTCATCATTCTTAGAGATAACCAAGGTTTGGTGACTGATACCTTCTTCAAAAATGATGTCCCTGCTGGTGACAGTGATGTAGGCAATTTTTTTGTTTAGTCAGTAGCCATGGCTTGAGTATTCAACCATGATGTATTTGACTGATTGAGGGTTGAGTCTAGATTTGATGAGCTCCTTAGGGACTCTGGTATATCCAACACATCCAAATGGATGTAAATGGCCTACATCCTGCTTTCTCCCTATCTATTTCTCCTTTGGTACGATGTTAGGGTGCTGAGCTAACAGCAGGAGGTTTTGGGTGTGGATGATGGGTGGATGTTGCCTCAGCCTACAAGCTCTTTGGCAGCCCACACTCAGCAAGCAGGCATTGGACTCCATTGAAGATGTTGCAAATTGATCTCTCAACAACTCCATTTTGGGAATGAGCATAAGGTATGACCGTCTTCATCTTGATTCCAGTTTCTCTGCAGAAATTGTGCCAGAGATGATTCACTCATTCTTGTCTTCCATACACTGTACCTTGCGTCCTGTCTGCTGCTCAGCCTCCTTCATGTAGAATTCTAGGGCTGCAGTGATGATGAGAGAGATTTCGAGCACATATGTACAGGTGACGAATAAATGACACACGGGGCTACTCGTCGATCTCCTTGATACTGGCGCCAGCATTGAATCTGTGCCTGATGTTCAGACTACTTATCCTGCGGTAATGTCAACCTTGCTGCGAACATTGATAGAATGTTTCCCGGTGTCGTTTATTTGTTATCACTGTTCCAGACTTTGATGTGTGTCCAACTTCTTTTTTCTGATTCAATTTTTGCTTCTCTGATTCTCAAGCTAAAAACTTGAGCAGTTTCCAGTGGCGCAGACTGTTCTCGCTCAGTTACTTTGACTGTAGATGACAGATGCGGCCGACACAAGGAAAATGGCGCTGCCATGAGCGGCGTTTATATTAACTTGAGTTCTCATGATATTTGATCATATATTATGTCCACAGGCTCTCAAGATGATTGCATCCTGACCAGGTCATAGATGTCTTGCCTGTAGGTACCACGTGTACCGGTGGTGCATCTGTGTGTTGCTGTAAGATTTCGACCCCCGGCGCTGTGAGTTATCTGACATGTCACCTCTTCAAAGTGCTGGATTTGGAGGGACAACTGCCCGCAGCTATTACAACAGTGTCTTCCTCAGCTGTTGCTTCTACAGTTCATCGCCTGTTTCTTGCCCAACGTCCGATACACCACGTCGTTTGTGGCTTCCATAACACCGCTACAGTTGCTGCTGAGGCGCTTCTCAGTATAAAGGTTCATCGCATTCATCAATGGATAGCAACGCTGCCCGCGCCCTCTGTCCTGGCCACTATCTACAGTTTACCAAGGCACTGTCCTAAATGGATATGGGTGTGAAGAGATTTAATTGTAGGAATATAGTCTCTTAACCTCACTTCCTGGTTTGTCCTGATTCCTTCTACGTCTTTTACAATCCCACTTACATCTAATCTGCACATTGAGTCTGTATAAACAGGGAAGGCTCAATGGTTTTTTCGCTTGCCTGAATTGCGACATCAGATGTTGAGAATTGACTAACGACGATTTCATACGAATCTGGAAATTGTATGTCGAAGTCCTTCGACATCGAGTGACTTGTGCGAAGACTCCGTAGGAAGAACTGCTGCAGGCCTCCATAACCACTAGCTAGAACGAAGTGACACTAGAGGTGTTTTCTAAACTTTTCGGTTGATGTAATGTGTAAGTTAATCAACCCAATTTCATTCTAGAAGCCAGGTTTCCATGTCGTCTGCCATGGAAACCAAAAAAGAAAAGTCAAGAGATACCTCGTGAGCGTACGTGGCCCTCCAGCTAGGGACCCACTGCAAATATGTCGCGTACAATGTATGTTACGGCCATCTCTACATTTCGAATGTTATGCGTAAATCAAGTTCGAGACATAATTACAGGACTTGAAGAATGTTATGGAAAAGGACAGAAATTGTCTTCCGCTCAACCTTCAGAGCAAACTTGAAGGTTCCCGAATTATGTGGTCTGCAGGGGAACCTGCTGTCGACTCCTACACTGACGAAAGGGTTTTCGCAGAACGCATCTTTGTCTGCTCACGGGTATTTTCTTTGTTCACTCGGCATCCTGGGCGAGGGGGTACTGAGTAGAGCAGCTCTCACAGCACTGGTAGGGAGGGCGTCGATAGCATACCTAGTACGCGAACTACGATGTATGTAGTACGGGACCCGGTAGTTCGTGTGTGGACGACGCCGGTAATATTGGCAACCAACCAACCGACCGACATCCTCGTTGGACTAGGTTTGGAGTCATAATATACTGACAATACAGATTTGGAGCCAGAAGTGACCGGTGGCCTGGAAGCACAGATGCCATTGCCACGGGCATCTGTCACCGAACGTCATCTTGGAATTCTGGCATTGAGCTACAGCGAGGAATAAACTCAGGCGATACAAGGTAACAGACGCAGAGCAGACCAAGAATGGAGTGTTGCGCGGGCAACTCTATGAATTATGCCCTTAAAGACATCCCGAAAACATGCTGAGAATCAAGCTCAAAGGACGGTGTGATCAGCTCTGTTGCCAACAACTGGTCAGGGCCAGACGTCCAAGGCTGTGCCATGCAAAAAGCAGTGCGGCAGGCTTGTTCATGTTTGGTAGGCATCATCCATATATGGGCTAGCCGCCCGCTCATCCTTTCATTTTCAACCCCTTCTCATCTTTAACGCGCTTTCTGCCTTTCAGCTTGTAATTTCGGTGAGTGTTGTCTTCAATCTATCTATCAAGATCCCCGACCTGAGCAACCCCCTCAGATCTCTTTAGAATATCATGTGTGGAATCTTCGCCTATTGCAGTTACTTGAGAGAAAAGGTTCGTATCATCTCCATATTACATATGTGATTCTCGACGGCGATGGTAATGGTTTCTATCACTGTTGCGACCCAATCTCGCCCCTATCGCCCCTTAAAGAGTTAATGCTAACCTGTGGCATTGACAGACTCGCCAGGAGGTGCTAGAGGTCCTTTGCAGCGGCCTTGCTCGTCAGGAATACCGTGGCTATGATTCAGCCGGTCTCTGTATCGATGGCGACAAGCCCGGCGATGTTGTTTACTTCAAAGAAGTCGGCAAAGTCGCGGGCTTGCGCAAGAAGATCGCTTCATCTCCCCTAAATGTTCAGAAGACTTTGATCTCCCAGGTCTCTATCGCGCATACCCGATGGGCGACCCATGGTCCCCCTTCCGAGGTCAATTGTCATCCTCTTCGTTCTGACCCTACCAATGAGTTCTGTGTCGTTCACAATGGTATTGTCACCAACAGTGCCGAACTCAGGCTGGTCCTGCAGAAGAGGGGTTACAAATTCGAGTCTGAAACGGATACGGAGGCCGTCGCCATCCTCACCAAGTACCTCTATGACTCTCGCACCGACAAGTACATGGCCTTTACCGATCTGATCAAACTTGTCCTCAAGGAGCTCGAAGGATCTTTCGCTTTCGTCTTCAAATCGAAACATTTCCCTAATGAAGTTGTCACTGCACGTCGTGGTTCTCCTCTTCTTGTTGGAGTCAAGACAGACAAGAAACTCAAAGTAGATTTTGTTGATGTTGAGTTCGCTGGTCAGGATAGCAACGATACCAGGGTGGATAGTCGTAAGTAATCGCGCAGTCTGGGAATGGAGCGACTAATCGTAGCCTTCAGTTCAACCCAACTCTCCCACAGCGCTTCTCGCACCCCCTTCGGCTAACCCGAAAGTTCTTCGCACTCAATCGCGTGCATTCATGTCAGAAGATGGCCTTCCTCAGCCCATCGAGTTTTTCATCGCGTCTGATGCCGCCGCTATCATCGAGCACACTAAGCGTGTTCTCTATCTCGAGGATGATGACATCGCCCACATTTCAGATGGCGAGCTCCACATCCATCGTCTCCGTCGCAAGGATGGTGACTCGACCCCTGGTCAGGTTGCCACCACAAGGAACATTGAGACTCTCGAGCTCGAGCTCGCAGCAATAATGAAGGGCAAGTTTGATCACTTCATGCAAAAAGAGATTTACGAACAACCCGAGTCTGTCGTCAACACGATGCGTGGACGCGTTAACTTTGATGGGAATAGGATTACCCTTGGTGGTCTACGCGCATATCTGCCCATCATTCGCCGTGGACGTCGCATCGTGTTCATCGCTTGCGGTACAAGCTACCATTCGTGCCTAGCGACCCGAGCGATTTTTGAAGAGCTGACCGAGATTCCCGTCAGCGTTGAATTGGCCAGCGATTTCTTGGATCGCAAGACTCCCATCTTTCGTGATGATGTCTGCGTCTTCTTGAGCCAGAGCGGTGAAACCGCTGATACCATCTTGGCGTTGAGGTACTGTCTTGAGCGCGGTGCCCTTTGCGTCGGCGTCGTCAACACTGTAGGATCAACCATCTCTCGCGAGACCCATTGTGGTGTCCATATCAATGCTGGTCCTGAAGTTGGTGTCGCCTCTACCAAGGTCAGTTAGGATATTTCTTGATTATTTTCCGTCCGCTCTAAATCTGTCATATCATAATAGGCTTACACCTCTCAATATGTAGCACTTCTGATGATTGCTCTCCAACTTTCCGAGGATCGCATTTCCTTCACGGAACGCCGCAACCAGATTATCGATAGTCTCCATGCTCTTCCTGCCCAGATCAAGAAGATCCTCGAGCTCGATCAATCCATTCAGGAACTCGCTGCTACCGTTTCCTCGAAGCAAAGTCTTTTGCTCATGGGTAGAGGTTACCAGTGCGTTGAATCGTTCCTTGTGTGTTTCAGCTGCCTGACATATGATCAATCTTAGACACGCAACTTGCCTTGAAGGGGCTTTGAAGATCAAGGAAATCAGCTATATGCATTCTGAAGGCATCCTTGCAGGAGAGTTGAAGCACGGCCCTCTTGCTTTGATTGATGAGAATATGCCTGTCATCATAATCATGACGCAGGACTCATTATATCCCAAAGTTCAGTCTGCGTTCGCCCAGATCACTGCTCGCAAAGCACAGCCTATTGTTCTTTGCAACGAGGGTGACAATGGCATACCTGCCGGTGCCAAGACCATTCGTGTGCCCAAGACCACGGATTGCCTGCAGGGAATTTTGAACATCATTCCACTTCAACTCCTGAGTTATCACTTGGCAGTAAAGAATGGTTTCGATGTTGACTTCCCCAGGAACTTGTACGTGTTCTTCGTCCCTGTTGGCATATGCCGTTATCTAGTCGATCTTTTGACCACCTCTGTTTTTGCAGGGCCAAGTCTGTCACCGTGGAGTAAATGACACACCACTGCTTCTTCGAGAAGCTTCCCCCTCCAGATTTACGGACTAAACAAAATTAGTGTACTTTTACGGACGTTGACTCAATGGACTCTGCCGTGTTCCTCCTCTTTCGTCTTATTCGACCCTGCAGATTGATAGAAACCATACCCTTTCCCTTGTAACAAGAAATACAATAAGAAGATTGTCCAGATTTTACGAGGACCTCGTACTCCGAGTTGGATCAAAATGATATTGGAACTAAGTTAGTCGAACGCTAATGTGCGAAACTGGTCCTTGGCTTGCTGAATGAGCGGGCGGGTGAGTTTCTTTTTATATATCATTGCTGCTTCAAGGAGCACAAGTAGCTCAACACAGGGCATTTACTCATAATGCACCTTCCTTGCAACCAGCTCATACGTGCGACACCGAGTGAGAGGTAGCTAGATCTCGATCAAAGAAGGTGACGTCCGGCATACTTATCAGGATGATGATGGATACTTTAAAGCTTTACAGCCTTACCGAGTTCAGAGAGAAACCGACGGATACAGCATCGAAATATTTTCTCTCAAGTAGAGCGTTGCATCGTAAAGGGTTTGTCGAGAACCAAATAGTTTTATCACATAATAGATCTATGCACCATAACATCATTCATTATCAGATAGTGTATTTCTGTAAGGTTGGAGGGTCAAACAGCCATAGCTCGATGCATTGATAGGTCAATATAATGGCACTCACGTGTTTTTTTTTGGTTGGTTGTCAAATCTACGTCTCATTTGGGAATTCTTTTCTGAGCAACACAGTCATCGTCTCGTATACCTAGGAATGAGTACTAGTGATGCTTCTGCTGCCTCTACTCTTTCTGTTTCTAAATTTACATCCTTAAACTTAGAAAACCATGGGCTCGAAAATGCTGCCCAAATAGGGAAACTTGTGACATTCTGACGTCAGAAAAAAAAAGCGTCGGAACTGCTTGTAAATAAACGATGATTATTTCGGCCCGCTGACCTGAAAGTCTTTCGTCACCAACAGTCAATGACACCCACTTTCAAGGTCGGTTAACTACGGTCAATAAAGTAGCGGTACATTTGCTATGGCGTCTGTATTGCTCGACAGAGTTCGCTTCTTCTTTTCGACGTACTCGACCACTTTGAAGCTTCAATTCTTTGGCCATGAAGTTGGTCTGGTATCTGCGTTATTCGCAATATATGTCGTGTCGCGCGTTTTCAAGTTGCTCCATGGTATATCAGTGCGTTCAGTGCCCTCATTTAGCAAGATTCGTTTATAATACAACCTGTTGATCTAGGCCGTGAATGGCTTACCTGGAATGCGTGTCCCGTTCCAGCCTCTGGCTGCTCCTGGTGTGATCTTCCCAACGACCTGGTGGAACCCTGGTCTTCGCTTTCCGTGGCTTTGGCGGCTGACTTGTACGTGGTGTTTGTTGACCCTTATTCTAAGGTTCAATCAACTCAGCCTCTTTCAGTCTACAAGCAGTACCAAAGCGAGAATGTGTCTATGGTGCCTTTTATCTCAGGAATTCCTGGGATATATACATCAAACTTAGACGTGGCGCGCCAAGTTGCTGGAGGAGGTCATAAAAGCAGTTTTATAAAACCTCAAAGTGCCAGTCAAGTGCTACTGTCGGTCATGTCATTTTGCACACATACGTTTTTGTTTCATCTTCTTTTCATGCAGCCAGTGGGGTATGAATCTTGTTGCAGCGGATGGTGAAACGTGGAGAAAGCATCGTCGCATAATGGGTCCGGCTTTCAACAACAAACTGTACGTTCAAGGATTTGTTGTCTCTATCAAGCAAGTGGTTATCATTAGGCAGATACCAACTAGTGTGGACAGAGACTCTGGCAACATATCGCGAGATGATATCCGCTGAAAATTGGAGTTCGAAAACTACAATCAATGTGCCTGTTATACAAAGACTGACCTTCAAAGTGCGCGTGCAATCTATTGCTGATTCCTCATCGTTAATGATGTTCAAATAGCTAGCCCTGCTTATCATAGGGAAATGTGGCTTTGGATTCTCTTTCAACTGGTTAGCGCCACCAATCGCGCCTGATGGCAATATGTCAGTCCAGGAAGCTTTGCGTATTGTTGCCGATTCACATATGCTAGTCATCGCCGCCCCGAAGTGGCTGCTTTCCTTGCCTTTCCGTAGGTCAGTCACGGTCGATGATTGAATATCTTAAAATCGAAGTCCTTATTCCAACTTCGCCTTCGTAGATTCAGGACAGTCCGGGAGGCACATGAGCAAGTCATGGGATTCATGCGTAGTCAAGTAGCGGAACGTAAGGCTGACATTTCCGGCCAGAACTCAGGCATAGCAGGCAGAAACGATGCGTTTACTTTACTTGTCAAGGCGAATGAAGACGAACAAGCGAACAAGTTCCAGCTGAATGATCAGGAATTGGTGTGTGTTATCTGTGAACGATTCGACAGTTTACCAAGGTCGCCTTAGATTGGAAACGTTTACGTCATGCTTTTTGCTGGTCATGGTACGTTTAGGCTCTTTATGTTACGTCTGGCATGGGACCTGATTCAGATCTTCCTTATACAGAAACCACCGCCCACGCTTTAGCCGCTACTCTCGGTTTCCTGAGTCTTTACCAAAATGTCCAGGAAGAAGTCTTGGAACAGATTGTTTCTGTCATCGGCTGGGATCGTGATCCTGTAGGACTTTTTATCTCATACGCGTTACGTTGTTGGTGATACCTTGTCGTAGGTGTACGAAGATTACCCCAACCTCAACAGGGTTCTTGCTGTCTTTTATGAATCCCTTCGAATGTTCCGTATGTGATATTTCTGAGCTTTAGCTTCTTAGACCCAAATTTATGAAGAAAACATGACAGCTGCTGGACATATCATGATTCGTGAAGCCACGGAGGATACTGTTTTACAGATTCCCAATCCTTTGGGTCAGGAGGGGACGACCCCTTTCCCTGTTCCCAAGGGAGTACAGGTATATCGTTTCTCTGAAGTATGCAATGTATGCAATGAACCAATCCTCATAGGTCATAGTCGATATGATTGGTGTTCGTGAGTCATCCAGTTATACTATCAGACGACAAGCACCGATGACATCCCACTCTGGAAGAGTATAACCCCCGATACTTCGAGGAGCCGGAAGAATACAAACCTTCACGTTGGTACAACATCTCAAGCGAGTCGGAAGCCTTCTCTGCTTTCAGTATTGGCCCTCGGGCGTGTATTGGTCGCAGGTTTGCCACCACTGAAGCTGTCGCGTTCCTTACTATGTTGCTGCGTGACTGGAGAGTGGAGCCTTTGTTGGAGGAAGGGGAAAACAAGGAAGTGTGGCGTGAGCGGGTGCTGGATGCACGCTTGGTTATAACTCTCGGAGTGAGGGACGTACCGTTACGATTTACGAGGAGAAGGTAGGTAGGTGTTCAACATGTTCGCTTACCTTTACAATTGTGGTGGCACTATCTTTTCTACTTTATTATGATTGGTGAACAATCTGATGACAGCAAGGCTAAACTTTAACGACGGCTGGTCTATGGTCTATGGCTATTTAACGATTTCTCGAGTAGCTGTTCTCCGACACGGAACACCGACGGGCGCGGCATATGTAGCTTATCTCCGTTCTAAGAGAAGGCCCTGGCCCTGGTATTGGAGTCTTCTGAGCGTAGCCTACGTTGATGATATACAAAGTGGATGAAAATCCATAGACTTGCCTTTTTCTTTTCCGATAGTTATGATACCTGTTACCGAGTATATCGGGCTCAACGACTCAAATTGTGATCTCCGGAGGCGCGCTGTTTCGTTCAATAGTTGGCCTCGATCATGGATTAGAATGGCCGATATGAGGCCCTCTAGGGGCATCTAAACCCGTATGTCGAATGCGAGCTCTGGTTCTATTGTACCGTATACATGTCTCATTACGTTTTGATGTCCGGAGCACTTCAGATATGTAAAGCAGCTGCTTGCCTCAGAAGTTTCGCCCCCACAAGTTCCCCAAGGACATGTTACCAAATTCTCTGTTGTCATCTGTAATAGCTTCGAGTGCCTTGACAAGCACCATTTTGGCGATGCCTGGTCCTTTTGCTGAAATAACTGGTCAGTTAGTTACTCTATCGTGGTCCAGCATGCTCATAATCATTTTGCTTGGCTCAGGACCTCGTATTGGGGGAGATGATGAACCCTCAAATCTTTTGGCGACGATTTCTAACATCGGAGAAGAACAGATTGATACCAGGGCCCAGCACATCCATCATCCTCATCATCCTTCCTTCGTTCCATTGCTCGCCCCCACAACGGAATTCTCTGGTGCAAGCTACTAGGCTCGCAGATTCGTACGTTCAGGAAGCCTATAAATAAGTATGTATGGACGTGATATCTTACCAATTCATACACCCAAAAACACTTCGAAGACAACACCTGCGGAACCCCTCGCTATGTTCCTTGGTTTGGTGCCTATGGCAGTTTGCGGCAAAACATCGTCAAAGATAATTTTAGGCGTATCAGCAGCTCTCGTAGCTTCTCATCATTCAAGTACGATTATTCATGCACAAAGCAGGGATCCTGGGGATACGTCATTCCAGACGATTCACGAATTCGGTGTCATCTACCTGTATACCACTTTCTGGACCTTGCCTATCAAAGGAAATGAATTTATGGTAAGGTTCCTTAACAATAGTTATCAGGCCGGGAGTCTCGTCCAAAAGTCTTCCCACTTCGTAAGGAACGGCGCAGTGGATTACGTGTACCCTCAACCGTTGTGCAAGGATCTCGCTATCAGTAATGCGACAAGAGCTATCAATAAAGCTGATAGTTATGAAGAAAATGACCCTGTCATTGAGTAGCTATCATGACTCTCTCCAGCGCCGCATATAATTTCTTTTACTTCGACAAAATCTATTTAGAAGAGGATGCGTGAACATTGTTATATAAGTATTGAGCGGTTTAACGGGACGAGTACCCGCGGAGGTAACAAAGCATACTTGGTACTTACAATGTCTTGATATGTTAAAGCGACATCAAGCTCAGGCGAAACACTCAGTCTGAGGAAGTCAAAGCAACTTGGAGATTGTCTATAGTGTTAGTACCAAAGCGAGACAGAAGTCTTCGGGCAATTTCGTCCTCGAAGGCCAAAGCAAATTTAAGTTCAAAGAGTATACACTAAGAATTACCCATATTAGATATGAAATTTGCCAAAGCGGGAAACTGACGGCTATAAAGGTTACAATCTTTTAGCACGAGTCGATATCGACACTTCTGTCTAATCCACACAAGAACGAGACAGCCCATACGACGTATCGATGATGCTTACTCGAAGTCAGGCAATGTCTCTTGAGAGCGAGGATTATATGATCATAAACCCCTCCGGAGTGGGACAAGACATGCACGAAGAGCCAAACCTTTTCGATGGATGCATCACCCAGGTCAAACCTCTTTTACCGGCGGGCTCGGACTGGAGTGGATCCTCGTCATCCTCATCCTACTACACTGCCAATACCTCGTTCAGCACCTCTTCTTCTTCCTCGCTATACTTCACCCCGAACGCATCCTTTGAAGAGGAGAAACGGGGCGCATACCTCCTGAAGGACGGAATTACAAGGCACATCCTCTCAGTGGACACCCCTGAGACAATCACGAGAAAACAGGAGATCAAGCTCGAGCAGACCGCGGATCGGGAGCTAGAAGCGATTTTGAAGGATAGAGACTTGGCGTACGACTCGGAACAGCGATGCTTCCACATGGATGTGGACAGCGAGCCAGAGCCTTGGGGAAACGATGATGATACATGGGTGACATATGATCAAGACAGTGCTTCCATGGCCAATACTTGCGGGGATATGGATTCAGCAGAAGCTGCAGATACGATGGTCCCATTGGTAGACCCTTCAAAGAAAGTTCGATCGCTGGCGCGTAGTGACACAGAAATCATCGAACCTTCAATGATTTTCCAAACAGCCTTGACGCCACTGGACATCGAAAAGTGTAGGCACCCGCAGCCACTACGTAGGCAGCATATGGAGAGATGGGACAACTGACGAAGACTTCTTACACACGATTAAGTTATGCACACGCCATGATCTATGCCTATGTTATTCCATTCAACTCTTCTATATGCACATTAACGATGTAGTTACTTACCTATGCTCCTGTACTCCTTTTTACTTTCTCTTTTAGTGTCCATCTAGATTGACCTCCAATCTAAACCTTCGTTTAATCGCCTCTGTGGGCGCCAAGGCTGCCCAGGCTCTGTGAACCGCAAGCAAACCAATCCAAGACATGAGCAATGCCGGAATGATCATACATAATATTGAAAGGAACCTTTTAACCATCCAGTTCTTTTTCATTCTCTGCGTCTATTTTTCTGCATCCACTGAGAAACTGTTGGGTGCATCAACGATGGCCAAGCATCGAGAGAAGTCCCAAGTATAGAGATTATTTTGATTGACGGTCCTCGAAGCGAAACATAACGTAGCATAAGCTGATTAGCCAACGTGACACAGGATGGTTGACTTTTTTGCTTGTGAACTCGGGGGCATGATGTCTCCTTGGTCGCAACAGCAAGGATTGCAAGCTATAGTGCCAACAGATCGATGGTACAGCTTATATATGAGAGACTTGCGGTCGAGTGGTAGAGGGTCGTAATTATGTAAGACAAAAATTTGCGTACTTTGCAACTTCTTTAGAAAATCCATTATGGTTATTATAGACCTCAGGAGTATAAATCACTCTCAACCAATTGGTGACAGGATAGGATAGGAATATCGGTGAGGTCTGCGCACAAGAGGCGCCGTACTACATACGGCATAGGTCGTGTGCCAGGTATGCTACAGACGTTCCTACCATCAGGCGATGTGATAACCATAACTGTTCCACACGAGTCAACCTGCTTTCCACTCCACATGAGGGGGTTGAACTAGAGCGGTCATCGGGTCATCCTCGCGGTGCTCCATCTGGTGTCCTATTGCCGCCCGATCTATCAACACTAGTATAATGGGGGATGGGCGCGTTACGGGGTCATAGATTGTCATCACGTCATAGACCAAACGAGCCAGCGCTCGCACGTTTCTTCGGGATGGCCAACATCAGGAACGCACACGCAGCAATCCTCCCTCAAGTGTCGTGCGTTCGCGGGTCAGTCAGCTTGTACCGGAACGCGTTACGACACACGACAAGATCGTGATATGCGTCACAGATCAGCAACGCATGACACTCGTCCTCCACATCCTTCTCGCAAAACCTGCATAATCGCCATCTCCAGGCTACGGGCAGTCGACGACAACGATTCATGTGACGCAGTTTTCTCACAACCAAAGAGTGATTCGACTATAGCAGTCGCGTCAAAGCCTTGCGGTGTGCAGGTGTTGGGACGTGAAGGTAATGGTAATGACGCGGCGCACACCTCGTGAGTGGCTGATATTGGGCGGAGTCGAAGTAAGGGTAGTTTAGTTGATCTATTGATGATATTTTTGAAGTCCAGTATCACAAAACAAGTCCTTTGACAGTTGTTCAGTTCAACCATACACCGTTACTTTTGTTAGATCACTCTTATGATGTTTTTAGCTAACACGTTTTAGTGAGATTGATTGGGTCAAAAGTGGCCTGCAACTTGCCAATGTTAGGCTATGTGACTGTCACCGTTTCGTGATGTGGCGCCAGAGTTCTTCTACTCCACTGCGCCACATTGTATGTCTCAGACGTCATAAGTATGATAGGAGATGTTTCACTCTGAACGTGACCCACTTTAATCCCGCGGAGGCAAAATGCATATAAGCAGCCCAAGTTTCGTCAGTTTCAACAAACATTCCTGACCATCAACTTCTATCACTATCACTATCACTCCTATCGAAAAAACATGTCTTCTGTCATTCTCATCGAACAACGTCCACCTTTCATTATCATGCTCGCCTCTAGAATTCCTACTTACGCAAACATCATCATTGTAAGTCTCACATGCTTAAAGCCTATATATTCTTGTTCTGATCACACCCGCAGTCACTCTTTGCTGTATTACTATTTCAGGCTTTTCCATCCTGGACTATCGCAAAACCCCCCATCCGTGAGGTCACTCGCAAGCGTCGCTCTACGTCACTCACGTCGAGCGTGTCTACTCTCGTAGATCCTGACGAATCGGTTGTAGTCAAGAAAGAAGTCGCTGACTCCTACTCCGGTAAGGAAATAAACACACTGGTTTAAAGTATCTTCGCTCACATATTTTAACAGAGAAAGGAAAACATCATCGCGTCTCCTTTTCGAGCAGAATTCCTTTCAATAAACTTGATTGTTCTGTCAAAATGGTGTTTTCCCCTAGTAAATCTATGAAGCCTAAACTTCCGAGACGCCTCACGCTTCCTGCGAGACGCTTCTCGACACATGTTGTCGCTACTCTTCAAAATCTTACACCCCACCATCATCGTCACAACAATGCTGACTCCTATTTCGTGACTAAGAAGACTAACACCGAGGACATGAATTTGGCTGGCAACAATGTCCCAGTAATTACTGGATCCGAGTCGAAACCAGTCGCAACCACTATCTCTGTTACTCAAACCAATAAAGTCGAGACAGTGATTGAGGGTGATAGGGGTAACATCAAACAGAGGGAATCATGCATTACAAACGAGCCTGCGCAAAAGAGAAGAACGTTGAAGCAATTCGCCAGGAGGGCTTCAACGATGTTTCAAGAGCTCAAAGTTCACCGTCCGTAGTTGATAACATCTTTGAATCCCAATGTAACAAATGTTTATACCCCTGAACAATATACATCTTTGGTTAATTGAACGAAATTCGCTTCTGACCTAATTTCTCCAGCCAGCAAGTAAACCACAGTGGTCAGTAATTTGGCTATTATGTGATTCATCTACGTCGCTAGCTGGAGATTTTCTGCATTAAAAAGATATTATACATGCAGGATGAATATTAATAGCGTGATGACAGGGAGCGCTGTACATAGAACCTGACCTGCAGTCTATAATAGGATAGACTTTATATAGATGGAAACGGATTCGTGGCAAGGATAGACCTGGAATGTCGACAACTAATACCTTGGAACAACAAGATGAACTTCGAGTGACGACTCTACAGATCATTGATATCTGAGCTCTTCAGCTCTGAATTACTGAATGGTAATTGGGAGAAATGGACTCCGCATTCGTCTCACACTTGGGTATTGAGCAAGTAATCACAAGCTTTGTCAAAAAGATGCACAAGTTCGGTGCGAGCCCGGGCTGTTCGGACGGTGCCGGTATTATAAATCAAGACTGGGCTATTTTGGGACTGAGTATGCGCTCTGTTACAAGTCCTCCGGACCGACTCTGGATCCGCCGACTTTATAAATTTTCGACAATTCTTATGCACATGTGGTAACAATTTTCTCGATCACTCGAGTTAGATTGCTATTTTACGGTCCATTTTGAGGCGCTTCCAGGGCTTCGCGTAGAAGAAACTCGGAATTTGCCATATGAAAAGTTCTTGGTGGGACTTTAAGAGGTCACAGTGACTCGGATCTGGTAACTTTGATTTATCTTTTAGACTGCCCGTTCTATTTGACCACCACCGGCATCCAATTGTCACTTCTGCCCTCGATACAGTTCCTGCGGTAATCAAACGTGATTGGAAAATTGGAATACCCTCTTCGGCCCACATGCCGGCGGCATCTGCCTAGCGTGGCGAAATGGGATGTCAAACCTGTTTCTTCCATTTCTAACTCGATACATACATGATGCATGGATGAACCGGTACACGTGCTAGTAATCAGCTTGTCGGCTAACTATTCAAGACTTGATATCTGATAACCACTCTAGCTCCGAGCCGAAAGAACTTGAAGCAATTAATATTGTGCAATCTCATCCATCGAGTCTGGGTGTTAACTCACAAAACTAGATTTCTTCCAAGCTGGTTGCATTACTAGTTCAAACTCGTACAAGCATTGTTCTTAAGTTCAAAAGAAAGTATGGAAGTCTAGTCCTAGTGTAGATGTGTATCAGCAAAATTCCACTCAAGGGGTCAGGTACTGGATAACACAGGGTGGGTCACAATAAGTGGTCCTAGTCAATAATGAATTGATTATGTCCCTGGAACAGACTGTGAAAGATTATATATACAGACACGTCGTATACATGCATCCTCTGTCAAATGTATATGGAATAAGGATTATTACTTATGTACATACACACATATGAGGACATTATGCTTGCTCTACCTTAGAAATATCTTATGCTGTTATTCTATAGGTAGGCTAGGAGTCAAGTGTATATGGATTGAGGGATACAATCTAGATTCAAAAGCATCAGGCTAGGCTGCAAACACAACTGAAGTGAAAGTATAATGAAAATGCTTAGCATGGCTAATGCTAGGCTGTAAGTGCCTAGTTCAGATTTGCATGTCCTATAGTTGGACT
Organism: Termitomyces sp. T73sscA; assembly: GCA_017657235.1. NCBI lineage: Eukaryota > Fungi > Basidiomycota > Agaricomycetes > Agaricales > Lyophyllaceae > Termitomyces > Termitomyces sp. T73sscA. The sequence continues at coordinate 63,403 of JAGGAP010000044.1, read as the reverse complement.
TGGCATGACTAGCCTCCTACCCAAGCATTACTTTGAGGTTGAAGAAAATCATGAGGTAGGGAAGAATAGAAATTTTCTGCTGGTGTATTCTCAGACCAATATACCTATTATAGACTTTGGACTTGCAAAATTTTTATTCTATTCTACCTCAAAGTAACACCTGGATAGGAGGCTGAGATATGACTATAATTTCTGCCTAAGAAAAAAGGAGTTTACTTCAATTAAGAAAGGTGCACTGAAAAAGCTAAGGACTACAATTGCTAATGATTTGCCTGGGTAAGTAATAAATATGTACAGTTCTAAAACCATCGTAGAGATGAAAAAATCATAGACAAAATGCTACCAAGTTCTTTTGACAATGAAAATACAATAAAAGTCTTAAAAAAGTATTGATTTGCAGCAACTGTGTGCATAGTATGGTGGCTGTATGCTAAGTGTTGACAATGTGCCAAGTGTATTCCAATCAAAAGAATCAGTAGCTAAGCATTAAAATGATCTATTCAAACTGTCTGTCACTTGTCAATTTGCCAATCCACTCACTTCTGGTCTCTATACATGCTGACAAATCCTTAAACTATTAAGAACAGATTTTTTGGTATGCATTGAGCTCATGTGCAGGACATGTGAATAGTGTGCTTTCAAGCAGGAGAGAGAATACCAAATAAAGAAAACAATAGACTTACTATGGATATCAGACAAGAAGTGGAAGCTAGGATATTGTCAGTTGTTTACACACCAACTGAGGTCTTATGTGTGAAACAGGTTATATGTAGGCTCTATGCTGAAATGGCTTTTATTAACCTACTAAAAATTAAGATAGACCCTAAAAATTCAATACTCCATAGGAGTATATTTAGGTGATAATTGCTCATGGAAGTAGCAGAGACTTGGATGTACAAGTTCAAATACTGACTAGTACACTGTAGCAGGGAGAAGATAGATATTCCCATGCCTGCTACTATTATTATGATGTGCATATGACCTGCCCTGCACAAGAATCCCTTTCCTCTTACACATGCAGAACAATCTGAAACACAAAGGCTTGGGTGGAAAGGGTCCATGTGGTGCCCCTCATCAGTTCAGCTAGCTCATCAAATCAAATCATCAAATCATGGATCCGGATCCATATTAAAGTTACGCTAATTATTTACATAAGTAGTTTCTGTCCATTCCCCATCATCATCCATCATCATCATCCATCATCCATCATCATCACGGAATTTCGACATCCAGTCGCCATGCCACTAAGTAAGTACTTATGTACAATTACGAACCACCATCATTCCTTCCTTCCGACTGCCGAGTTTTTGGACGGAAACGGAAGGGTTGGCACGCACGGATGGGTGGGGTTGATGGACGGATGGGCCCGGGATGATGATGCATGATGCATCATACGACCCTCTTCCCGTCAACTTAGGCTTGCTTTACATACATACATACATACATACATGACATCCATTCCTGCCACTCTTTGTTTCAAAATATTTTTGTATGTATGTATGTACTTATGTATGTATGTAAGTATCGTATGGGGATATACTTAACCCCGTGGTTATCCCCGTCCGGTGGGTTTGGTCCTTGCGGCTGAGGGATGGAGGGGGGTGTTATCCAAACTGGTATATCTAAAAAAAAACTACTTACAAAGAAAAAAAGAAACGAAACGTGTCTCATTGTATGTATGGGTTATCATGATCGGGTATCAAAAGCTGTCTGTTCGGTCGGGATGGGGATCGATCTTATCAAAGTAGTCACACACAAGAGAGGAGAGGTCTGGCAGATGGGTGGGATGGGGGTGGGATGCGATGCGGTCTGTGACCCCCGATCCCGATGATGATGGACCGTGAACCGTGGAGGTGTCGTGTCTCCTTGAAGTTTCTTCCTTCCTTCCTTCCTTTTTCCTTTCCTTTCCTTGTTCAAATTGAAACTGCTTGTTCGGCGCTGTCAGTCGGGAAGGAGCAGCGCGCGTAGATCCGTCCCAAGGCAGAGGTCGAAACGAACCAGCCAATCACACAGCGCACAGCACCTGGCACGCAGATCACTGGCAGCTGCTGCCATGCCCATGCCAAGGACAAACCAGACAGCGAGATAGCAAGATAGACAGGCGAGATAGACGGACCAGAACCGAATCGGAGATGAAAGGATATAGCACTTTTTGGATAATTTTCAGAGGAGAGAGAGTGTGTGTAATATTATTATATTTGATACAGAGATACGGGACAGCAATGAGTGAGGTCGTACGTATGTGTGAGGGGTAACAGGATCCTACTAATGCAGTGAAGAAAACAAAAGTCCGACAGCACGAGATGGGATGCAGCGATCGTGAGGATGGAATGAGCATTCAAAGAAGCTCTCTAGGTGTAAAGCGTCGCGGGTCATGATCGTAAAAGCAAAAGCTGGGGTACGTAGTAGCGAGGATTAGAGCGCGGAACGGTATACTAGCGTCGACGAAACAAAAACGAGAGGGATTGCATCGTGGGTAAGTAGATAGAGAAAAGAACTATTGCAGCATAATCAAAGTTCCGGTTCGTTCGTCGTGAGTACAAAGTAGAAAGAGAAAAAAAAAACAAGACTCGTGGGTTAGACGAGGAACGTGGGATGTGCGTGGGCATCTGGGAGGGACCATCGGCGCAGAGGACTGAGCGTAGACTAGATCGCGGTGTGTCAAAGGAAAAAAAAAAAAAAAAGAGGGTCAGCGACCAACTTACGTCGGGATAAGCGTTGGGTGGGCTTCGCGAAGCAGCGGCGCTACACGGATGATAGCCGGTGTCGCGCAGAGAGGACTGGTGGGCCCAGTGGATTGCTTCTGGTTGCGGTGTTATGCGATGGTTGTACGAGCTTGAGCTTGAGTAGCCAGAGTCGCCGGGCAGGATCGCGGCTTTTTGGTGGTGCTGTATGTAAGGAGGGGAGACGGCTAGGTTGAAATATTAAAAGCAAAAGCGAAAGTCAGAGTTTCAGTCAATGTCACGTAAAGAAAAAGAGGACGTACAGGGATGATGATGGAGCCGCGAGGAGCGACGGGGGGACACGGGCTGAGGGTAGAAGAGGTCCTCGGCGTCGGGATACGAGAGGTCCCAGGACTGGAGGGGGAGGGGCACGGGTGGGGGACTGGTGGAGAGCTCCTGGTAGGCGGGCCAGGGATCGGAGTGCTTTTCGTGGAGGTCAAAGTCGGGGGAGAAGGGTCGGAGGTCGAGGCTGGGGAGGGCATCGGCGGGGCGGGGCTCTGGATCGAGGATGCCGGGCTCGATGTCGAGCTGGAACTCGAAGGTGACGGGTTCTGAATCGAGCGGGTGTGCGGACTCGAGCTGGGCTGGGACGGCACCGACGCCGTTGTGGATTGCAAAGGGATTGAGACGGAAGACGGTCATCATGCGGCGCATGTCTGAGGAGGCCTGTGTGGCGCGGAGAGGGACCTCTGTGGGAGGCGCGAGAGAGTGGGAGACAGAGGCAGCGGCGGGGTGAGGGCCCTCGAGCTCGATGATGAAGCAGGCGGGGTCGTCGGGCTCCTGCTTGACGTCGAGCTGGTCGTCGTCGCTGGGGGAGTCGTCGAGACGGTAGAGATGCCAGTCGGGCCAGAAGGGGGGAAAGAGACGGTCGTCGAGGTAAGCCATTGGGGGGCAGGGCTCTGCATTGGCGGCTTAAGTATGTCAGGACGAGCAACCGCGCTCAGACGCGTGCCGTGACAATCCCACCGAGGATCAACCAAACCAGTCCACCTCCAAATCCGGAAGCCTCCCAGAACGATCCGCAAGAACCGTGCGCCGCAATCTCACTGGATCTCCACACAGATCTCCCTCCGGCCTCTCACTCCGGCGTCCTTACTTTGATGCCCTTGGTCTCGGTGCCTGGCCCGGTCCCCTCCCTCACCATCCATCCTCCACCACGAGGCAGTCCGTGCAAGACATTCCTATTCTCTGGCCCGCTCTTTGTCCGGCCAAAAAATTCCCCGGTGCGAATAATCCTCTGATGGCAGGTTCGATGTTTCCCCACCCTCCTGCTTACTCGCTAGCAAAGTCAGCTGAACCACCCTCGGATAGGAGTCGAGCGGATAAGCCCTCGCAATCGCTGTGACTCGTAGAATGCTCAGAAGAGGGGGGGGCTTCGGCCTCCTCGGGACGAACTCCCGTACTGGAGACGGCCCTGGAACATGAGGCCACACTCACTTGAGGACAAACGGCTCGCGGCTGCTCTCTGAGACATGCACAACTGAGCGTCGCGCGTTAATATGTGCTGATCATCTTCCGTGGATTACTTCAAGAAGCCCGCTTTTTCCGGTATCGTTTTTTCGTTTGCAGCTAGCCTCGAGGTCCGAGGCCTGCACCGTGTGAGTTCCCATTCTTCGGCTGCAGTGTTTCCTGGAAGTAGGCTGTCGGGTCCATTATGTTTCCTTTCGGCGAGGAAAACGAGATGGAAAAAAAACAAGCATTTGTCTTGCCTTATGTCCGACGCTTATTCGGCACCTTCACCACGCATTGTTTGGCTACCGCGTTGATGAAAAATTGCAGCTTGCAATGTTTTTCCCCATCCGTCCCAGCCGTGGACCGTCTCACTGTTTTCGTCCACAAGCTCCAGCTGTTCAGCAAGAACGTAGACACTTCTTAAACTTTGCTCGTGTATTCATCTGCTCCACGACCCCCAAACCCCCTACCCAGCTTATCTTGCCGCAGGAACCGACCAAACCGTGTTCCATTCGCCCACAATCCGGACCACCTTTATCCAGAGCCCCCCTTTTGCCGGGTCTTCGCACTCGGACGGCCGACGTGGAAAAATCGTCTGACCTTGGAATCAACCATCCATGGATGCACCTCCAGGTGCGAAACCTACAAGGATTGGTCCCTCGAAGTCAGTCTCGTCGATCAATCAGGGCGGATGGGGATCTTGCGCCTGTCTACCTTTCAGGTAGGTCTGCGTGCGTTCTTTGATTTCATTTCATTTCCCCCTCCATGCCCTTCCTTCAATTCTACGTATACGTCTTGTCTCCCCCACCCTGAGAGTTTCCCAAGCCAAGCCGCCGTATCCAGAACTACCTGCTACTTACTTACTCCGGGGGGGCGTCTATAAATCCCACACCGCACTGTATTCCAGAATTTTCTCCCCGGCTGAGATTTATTGTCCCCTCGTCCACTGCGATGTTGCATCTGCTTCTCCATCTCCCGATCTCGTTTCCGTCATCGTCCACGCGTCCGCTGACCGCGTGGTCGGCCCTCGTGCTCCATCTCCCCTCATACATGCCCTGCTTCTCTTCCCCCGAAGCGAGTCAGAGATATGGAGCCCGAGGGCATTTCGCAGGGAGTCCGTCACGAGCTCCCGGCTGGCTCCTACACTATGTGCATGTATACGTGACCTGCGCCGGTTCAGGAGAATATCGTTCAGCGAAGGGTGGTCCGGGCCAGAACGCCCGTGGGAGTTTTGAGTTGTATGGACTACGAATAGGAGATGTATTTTTTTTTTTTTGTTGGAATGGCTTTGCGATGACCTCTTCCAAGGTCGGACCGCAGTTTTTATACAATCCACACACGACTCTTCTCTGATGATGATGTGTAAAAGAAAAGGAAAAGAAATAGAGATTTCGCTCTACCTGGGCCGGGTATCCGATAATCTCAATTTCCGCCGAAAAAACCTTTCAGTTCCTCTTCTTGTGCTTCCCTACTACTTGACTTACAAGGAAAGATCGAAAAATGGCCACCTTAGCCTTGCCTTGCCTTGCCTTGCCGCGCGTGCAATATTCGCCGCGCATTCCCTCATTTTCGGCAACCTCGGTATCTTCCATTTTCGTTTTTCGGGGGCACCGGGGGGGGGGGGGGGAAGGGGGGGGGTTGCTCACGCTTGGCACGTCGGAAGGCACCAAGTAGAGTATTTACAAGGCATTCATTAGTGTACAAAGATAGTTTCTCTCTCGACTATGATACTTACTTATGATCTGTTCCAAAGAGAGGAGAGAGGAAAGAAGGTTCTTCTCTTTTCATAAAACTTGAGCGGAGTTTGTATATTTTTTGATTCCTTCCTTCCCTGGTCGTCGGTAATTCCTTCAGGATGAAATTCCTGGCGCTGCAAAACAGACAGACCCCCCTGCCATTGATGGTCAACGTCGATGGGTTTGTCTGTCCAACATACATACATACATACATAGTACATCCATAACATCCATAACATCCATACATCCATACATACATCACATATGGCATGCATACATACTTGCTCACATATCTGAAACATCCGTAGGACTGTAGGGGCCCATTGACGTTGTCGTTTTTTTTATTCTTTCCAGTAAGGCAAGGAAACGATCGATGGATCCGAGTCATACTTCCTATGTACTTAGTGAGCCTTGAACCTCGGATCTATTACTTCCGAGCGAGGAATGAAAAAATGCCAAAAACAAACCATACATACATACTGACAACGGGATGTTCTTCCTTTCTCAGGTTCAAACAGCGCGCGCGTGTTTTTTTTTTTCTTTCTTCGACACATCGTTGTCGTGACCTGTCTGACTAACATTGGCAATACCATCTGCAGTTCAGTGTCCATAATAGGCAGGGCGAATAGAGAGAAGGGGACGGAAGCAAAAATGGAAACAGAAACAGAAACAGAAACAGAAACAGAAACAGAAACAGAAAAAAAGACTCGGAGTGGCAGGTTGGTTGGTCGATCTGGAATAAAAATAAATAAATCGTGGTTGATCAATTCTTCCTTTTTTCACAGCTCCGGGCCTGCCAGTGAGTCTGTTGGCATGGATAAAAATTGACTTATTAAGTCTCCATTGTCCAATTGCTTGCAAGGACTCCCGTCTGAAAACTCGGAGGACAGCCGACTAACTCCATCGCGTGACCCCAACATAACACTCTGAACCGAAAAAAAAAAAAAAAATTCCTTTCTCATCACCATTCGAAAGGAGTTGTATTCGTGTTGCGCCCGAGACCAAGTTCTCCTCTCGCTGCCTCCTGAGCTAATACTTCAGGCTACTTGTGAATGAAACAACTATCAAAGAACCAACCCGGTCGAGGGTCCTCAGTACCTGCTGTCCTCAAGGTCTGTGACATTGTAGACATAGGAGTAGAAGACTATCTATCACACTTGTGAGTTCGAAGAAAAGTTATATTAAAAAATGTCGTTCCACAAAGGGCAGCTTCTGGGATTAATCCACAGAAGCTGATGAGCACATCGTTGATGAGTCCTCGGAGGGGTACTATGTAGAGTATTCACATTACGGTAGACGGGCATGGGAATAAGAAGTTGGAAAAGATAGCACAAAGTCTAACAACTCTACTTGTTCTGTCTCAGCCAAATGTTATCAGGAAATCTGAGCATGCATACAACAATTTTACATTATCCTTTGGGATTGTATCTGAGGCATGCATACAACAAACAAACAAATTCTGTGGACTTTTGGTCATACCATCTCTATCATTGACGATGCATCTTTAAGAGTGACTACCTATTCCTTTGGACGGACATCTGGTTTCAAGTTTCAAGGCACAGCAACATGTGTTTTCAATATTTTCTTACCTCCATGGTGTCAATCACTTTCTGTTCTGTTCTTCCTTCGAAGTTGGCATACTAGGGGTAATCGATTTGTTTGGCCTTTATTCTTTAGAGCAGTATCTGTTATCCCCATGTACCATGAACTCCTAAGGTACAGTGCAAAACACTAAGAACCGACCTCTTGCCACTTGGGATGCATAAATCCGAAAATGTTATACCACATTCAAAAAAATATTGGGAAAGATATGAATATAGTAGTGCTTTCAAGTTTTCTAGGTTTAAAAGTTTTGGAAAAAAATCTTGATACTCCAAATCTGGCCCTTCAGAGTTCCGATGACTCTGAAATTCCATATTTGGCAATCTAATCAGCAAATAAGATCACAACTACATAGCAGTAATGGGCAACCATGCTGAGGATTGTGGAGGATATCCAAACTCATGATGATATACATCTTCCAGGTATGAGATATTGCAAGCTGTTGAACACCAGTGAATACTGTAAATGTCTCAAGTTTTGATAATTAGTAAAGGGCCAATATATGTGTTCATTTATACTCAGTCTCACCCTTAATATGGACATTATAGATATACATACTTACCATTGACACATACTATTCTCAGTCAAGTCCACAACAACTGAGGGTAAGTGAACATACAAAAATGTTAGAAATTGAACTCAGTAACCTAAGATCAGATGTGTAAGTCAATTTAAGCATACAGTAAGCTACAAGTATTGTTATTAAATAAACATGAATACTCACTCTCAGTCTCTTTACAATCAACTGAGGAGCAATGCTCCTCTAATATATGCATATAGTAGACAATGCTCTTTTGGCCAGAGTGGCCAGACAAAGCATGCATGATTGGTGTAAAGGGTTGGAGGGTGGTTGTATTATTTATACTGCTGGCACTAGAAGATATTTCTACTGGAAAAAGTGTAAAAGAAAGCTGTCATGCTATTTCCATTGTGCCATTTTCTAAGAGAAAAAGTCTTTAAACAAAGGAAAGTGCCTGTTTCTCTTGGAAGGTGGCACAGTGGGAATAGCATGACAGTTTTCTTTTACACTTTTTCTAGTAGAAATATCTTCTGGTGCCAGCAGTGTTAGTATGTGTGGTAACCCTTATCAGGTAATTCTAACACCTTCAATTGTTGTTGCAGAACATATGTGTTACTGTGAAAGTAGTATTGTATCCTATGTTCTTGAGAAGAATTCTAAGCCAGATGCATTCTTGAGCACATTCAAAGGCTGCCATGTATTTGGCTTTGCACAAGGATGCTGCAATTGTGCACTGTTTCCAGACTGCTCATGACACCACTCCAGAGCCAAGATTCCATATGTATCTGCCTACACGCTATCACATATCCAGGCAGCTTTTCCAGTCTGAGCTCATGTATATTCAGTGAGTTCCACAGTCTCCTCTCCTCCAGTCTGGAGTAACAGGTCACACATGCCCTCTAAGTATTGTACAAGGTAGATGGCTGCATTCTAGTGCATTGTGGTATATGAATCAAGGTACTGTGTGAGCTGCTGAACACTGAATGCTGAGTAGATATGGTGAGGTAGAGGAGGCATCTGACAAGTTGTCTGTAGGGTGTATGTTCTAAGGCATGCTATTCTATATATACTGAAACATATACACATGTTGCAGGCACAAGGAGAGCATGTACCCACATCAAGTAAAATTGAATATATTTATTTCTATACTTAACTCAAAGAACAAGTGCTTTTAATAGTTTCCAATATTGAGTGTTACTTACACTGGTGGAAACTTTCATGTAGACCTCTTTCTCTAACTTTCCCTCCAAATATGCACCAATGATGTCAATCTGGTGGACCTCAAGGTTGTAAATTGCCACGAGAGTGGGAAAGATTCAAAGAGTCATAAATTTTGCAACTGAAGAAAAGGTTTCATCATAGTCAATCTCAGAAATCTGTAAAAAGCCCTGAGCCACTCTGTAAGCTTTATTTTACATGATTCCCATCTCCATCTAATTTCTTCTTTAGGACTATTTTACTTCCAACCACTCTCTTACTCACAGGCTATTCATTGACTTTCTTGAAGACTTTTTTTCTAGCAAGTTGAGCATAGTCAGCCAAAATTGAATCACACCATTGTTTTGCTTGAGGGGAAGACAAAGCTTCAGAAACAAAGAGACCAGACACAGTGATGAGAGCAACATGTCCCTCTAGACTGTCTTGCTGATACCTCAAAAGATAAGTGCCTTTCTTGGTCTAATAGAGCCCAACAAGGTTGATTGTCCCATTTAGTGGTTTTTTGGAGGGCTTTGGGCTCATTCAGTGGTGAAGACAGATGGGGTGGAGTTGAAGGTGCCATAAATGGATACTGATAATCTAGTACATCTGTTTCTTCCACAAGATTATTGTCTGACAACTCTGTCTCCAGTTAAGCTTCTACCTTGGGTTTGGAAGACACTGAGGGGATAACAATGGAGTGAGAAACATTCAATATGGGGTAAGCAGCTGTTTTGAAGAAATTATTGATTTCTTCAGAAAGTGACTGTGTCAATCCAACATCAACACATGCAAGTTCACTTGGTGTGTTGTCCTTGCTAAATTGCACATTCCTAAAAGTGATGAGCTTACCATTCTCCAGATCCTTGAGCTTATATCTTTTTGTCTTGTTTTCCCACCACCCTAACATACAAATGTGAGCAGCACGGGATTCTAACTTTCCCTGACAAACCTCCTTGAGCACATGAGCCCACCCAAGTAAACCAAAAATGTGTAGGTGAGCCAAGTCGAGTTTTTGACTGTGTTCATTCCATTTAGTAAATGGAATTTTTCCATGAAGGGCAAACATAAAAGTAACTGACCAGATGTAAATAGCATATAAAAATGCCTCACCCCAGTACCATAAGTCCATTCTTGCACCATGGATCATACTTCTAATCATTTCCATCAAGACAGCTATTGCTTGCTCAGCAATTCCATTTTGCTGGAGTCAATAAGGATTAGTAGTCTCATATTTGATGCTGTTAAATTGACAAAACTTTTGCATATTCACAAATTCATTTCCATTATCTGTCCTAATGATCTTGACAAACTAACCAAATTGGCACTCAAATTGGGCAATGATGTCACACATGACATTTTCAACTTCTTTCTTGAATTTCAGGAGTCTGCCAACAGGATAGCAATAGCTGACTTCTATGACAACCAAGGCATATAGAAACCATTCCATGTATTGATGCTCATAGAACCAGTCAGATTTATAACAAGCAGCTCATTTTTGTCATATTGAGTATGACTTGTTTTGAGTAAAGGAGGTTAGGAGGACTTTACCTCTGCACAGCCACTGCATAACCAATCAAACTTGGTAGGTCATTTTATATCGACCCTGGTCACCATGTGCTAGTCAATCATAGATTTAATTGTTCTAGGGCTTATATGGCCCAATCTGCAATACCAGAGTCACATGGTAGACTCACTAGAGACAAAGGCTATGTGTTCATTTACTTCACTCATGATAAGCATTTCAATATGGTAAAGAGTGCCACAGCTTCCAATTAAGTTGGCATGTAAAAATTTCTGACTGTTCCAGAACAGAGAGACACCATGGGATAAGCCATTTAATATGGCTCCAGCTTGGTCAAGTTGTCCTAAACTGATTAGGTTTGCACTTAGGTCAGAGATATGAAGAACACCCTGAAGCTGAACATTGTCTGTACTGTTGAGGATGAGCATTTAAAATGCTATGGTGCCAGAATCTGCAACAGATAATCGATTGAAGCTTCTAACTGATATATGCTGTCCAGTTATCTTCTAATAATTAATAAAGTACAAGTGCTCAGCAATCATATAACATGATGCCATGCTATCAAAAAGTAAACTGCCAGGCATCTAGTCACTAAAGGCCATGAGTACCTTCTCAACTTTTCAAGATTCATTTTTGGAATCAGTTACAGCTAGATTAGCATTGCCAGCACTTTTAGACTTTTTGGGCTTGGGACACTTTGGGCTCTGGTGGCCCTTTTCACCACAGTTATAGCAAGTATCATTCAGCTTTGGTTTGTGCTTTTGCTTCTTTTTCTTTGCAAGTCTATCTGACTTATCTGTTTTACTCCCACTGCCCAAATTACCTCCTTTGGCAGCAAAAGCAATGCTTTGAGGTGTCTTCATGAATGAAATGTTAATATATGGAAATTAATTCCATGGAGACACTATCAATGGTGAGAGTATTCCCTCAGTATAGCATATTACTCCCTAGGCAGTCATACCAGAGAGAGAGCAAAATAGCATTAATAATTGTATTGTCATTGATTTTTTGTCTGGAGTTAATGATGCATCACTGGATACTGAGGTAGAAGCCAATATAGTCTGTGACTGGACTCTGTCCATCCCACCATTTTGCATATAAAGCTGCTGATAATAATAGTGCATGCTCATAATGCCTTGTTGATCAATATAATTTTCACAAAGGTGATCTCACATATCTTTTGAACTAGCAAGATTTGGGATGGACTCGTGCTGAGTATATTTGATAGCATTGCGAATAAGCCGGATTGCAGCATCATCTTTATTTAGCCAATGTTCATATTTCTTGCAGGCATCCTCCCAGCCAGTATATTCACAGGACTAAAATATGCTGTAAGGTTGTTCAATAGCTCTTCAGCCTTCACTATGGACAGCAGAGCATCTCCTAATGCATGTACTGCAGTATCAAGGCCAGGGAATTCAGATGGGGGTTGATATGGATGGGCATCACAGCCAGAGACAATGCCCCATAAGAACTTTGCCTGGAGAGCAGACTTTATGTTGTCTGACCAAATGTGATAGTTGGTCCCATTAAACTTTGCAGACTGCAAGGTCTCCGAAGTTGATTATCTGGAGCCCATAACCTGTCACAGCATAGCAGTTTATTTGTCAAATATAATACAAATATATAACTGGAGTTCAAGAAATAAAGATCAGTATATCTTTTGGTTATATGTAATACAAATAAGTATGGACCTGGAGTTCAAGAAATAAAGATAAATCGAACTCCTGACAAGGATCAAAATATATATCAAGTATTTGTATAGGTGATGTCAAATGGTGGAGACACCGAAACATGCAATAGAGTAGATTGAAAAAGAATGATGTACAATAACAAATATGCATAGTGATGTCATCCAGAGACCGACATCGTTCCTTCAACAATAGGGCTCATGCGCAAATGCCCACATCATGTGATCCAGTCATGATAGAGAGTGACAATTCAATAAAAGCTCTATTTTTACATAGCTAAGGGCTTATCAGGAAAAATTGGCTTCAACAATGCCTTGGAAAAGTTGATTCAAAGAGGTTGGCAGAAGCTGATTCTTGATTGAATTATGCTCTAAATATCAAGAAATAGCTAATAGTCTATTTAAACTACTATCAAAATGTATTGCAACACAACACAAAAGTCTGTAGCACTCACGGGCCGGCATAAAAAGCAACATTGCAACAGAAATGCGACAGAAAACAAGAAGCACGATGGCCTGAATTAGAAGCCTGTCACATATCATCACATGTCATGTCATGTGGGTGTTTCCCTATCTTACATACATAAAGTTGAAATAAATAACGATATATGTATTGAGTGTAGAGAACAAGGGAGCGTGAATGTCGCGATGTTATTTGCCGGCCAGATAACATAGCAGATAACACCCAGCAAAATGGAGCTTAAACCCAACGTGATATTAAATATAAGCAAAGTGCGTATTAACGCGCTGCGTATTTACAACTCAGGACAATCAGCAGAGAGAAAAAATCAACGGCCTGCAAACACGAGGTCACAACTTTACTTGCACGGCTCGCGGCTGATTTCTGAGACATGCACAGCTGAGCGCGTTGCGCGCCAATGTGCTATCAACTTCCGCGGATTAGTTCAAGAAGCCCGCTTTTTCCGGTATCATTTTTTGTTTGCAGCTAGCCTCGAGGCCTGCACCGTGAGATCACAATACAGTGTTTCCTGGTAGTAGGCCACATCTAGTCGGGTCCTATATGTCTCCTGCATCAAATTTTGGAGTGAGGCTAACGAGATGGAAAACAAAACTTTGTCTTATCTCCGGCGGTTATTCGGCACCATTCCCACGCCTTGTGCGGCTACCGATGAAAAAATGCAAGCTTGCATGGCAATGTTTTTCCCATCCGTTCAGACGTCGACCGTCTCACTGTTTTCGTCCACAAGCTCCGAGCCTCTCCAGCTATTCAGCAAGAATGTAGATACCTCTTTGCCTGCAGACTCTTGTATTCATCTGCTCCACGACCACTCATCAGACCCCAAACCTGAACTCCCTACCCAGCTTATCTTGCCTCCAATCAACGCAGGACCCGACTACTCATTGGACCAAACCGTGCTCCAGATCCAATCGCCCACAATCCGGACCACCTTTATTCAGAGCCCCCCTGTTGCCGGGCCTTCGCACTCGGACGGCCGACGTGAAAAATCGTCTGACCTTGGAATTAAGCATCCATGGATGCACGTTCAGGTGCGAAACCTGCACAAGGAGTGGTCCCTCGAAGTCGGTCTCGTCGATCAATCAGGGCGGATGGGGATCTTGCGGCTGTCTACCTTTCAGGTAGGTCTGCGTTCTTTGATCTCATTTCTTCCCCGTCTATGTACGTCTTCCCACCCTGTGTTCCCAAGCTGCTATATCCAGAACTACGTGCTACTGTAAGCCCTGGGGAGTCTATAAATCTCACATTGCACTGCGTTCCAGAAATCTCCCCGGCTCAGATTGTCGTCGTCCACTGCGTATCCACTTCTCCATCTTCCGATCTCGTTTCCGTCATCATCCACGCGCCCGCTGACCGCGTGGTCGACCCTCGTGCTCCATCTCCCCTCATACTTGCCGTGCTTCTCTTCCCCGAAACTCGTCAGAGATATGGAGCCCGAGGGCGTCTCGAAGGGAATCAGTCATGACCTGCCGGCAGGCTCGTACGCGCATGTGGCCTACGTGCGTATATATGCGACCTGCCGGCTCAGGAGAATATGGTTCAGCGAAGGAGGTCCGGGTCAGAAAGTCCCGTGGGAGTTTGAGTTGTATGGCTACGAATAGGAGATGCAATTCTCTACAACGCTCGGGAATGGCTTGACTCTCAGCTCGTACCAGAAAACGCCGGGGTTCAATCCATGATCATTTCTTACTCCTGGAAGAATAAGAAAAATGTGGGCTGGGTGTCTGATATTTCAATTCCGCCGAAAATCTTCTTAGTCTTCTTTTACTCTATCTCGTGCTTCTGGATTCCGTACTTAATAAGTACAAGGAAAGAAATACTCGTGCTCAGTATTCGCCGCATTTGCGGCAAACGCGGTACCTTCCATTCTTACAAGGTCAGGGCTGGTTGTTCGAGGGTGAGCTTGGCGCTCAGAAGGCACTATTTAGAAAGCATTATGTATTACATAGTACAAAGATGATTTTCGACACAACTACGACATTCCAAGAGAGCTTTGATCTTTCGAGAGCGGAGTTTGTAAATTTCAATCTGCTGGTGATTCCTCCTGGATGATGGTTGTCTGTCAAACATACATACTTCTCACATATCTGAAACATAACTAGGGCTGTGGGACCATTAATGTCGTTTCCTGGTTGGAGACGGTAAGGTCATAACTCAAATTATAACACCATGATGATGTGCTGCTAGTACTCTAGAGTTGAATGAACAAATCCCACAAATAAATAACGGGATGTCCTTTCGCAGCAGCGTTGTTCGACTTCGTTGTAACTTACATTGGTAATAACCTACTTCACCGTTTGCAACGCCGTTGGTACAAAGGCGCTGCAACTGGGTACACTTGGCGCCGCGGTCACAATGTGTGCATTTATGGTGCCTTGAAACAGCTTTGCTTGTCACCAAAAAGGTGAAATTTCATAGATAGATGAAAGAAAGCTCCCCAGTGAGTGTTGTACAACAAAACATGACTAATTTTGTTTATGACTCGTTTAATACATCATAATATAGAGGTGTTATAGATCTTATGAGCGGTGAACACGGATATCCCCCAGTATCACCGACGCTCTCCTGGCAAATTGTTTAAAGGTTCTTTTCTTCTGAGACGTCTCAATAGTGATGTATGATCCATTTTGCACAATGGCTCCCTTATCGCCCTCGGCCTTCTCGACTTTTGTGGACCGTGTGATAGAGACGATGATTGCGGTTGGTGCACTACTCGGCACTGGCATATCACCATTGGCCATACTGACACTAGCCACATTCACATTCTTGGTGTTGTTGTTTGCCTCCTCAGTTAAAAAGCAGGTGTTAACCTGAGGTCTCCGATGATGAGGTGTGAGATTGTGTAGAGCAGCTACAACATGTGTCGAAAATCGGTTCGCGGGGAGCGAAAAGCGCCTCGGAAGTTTAGGCTTCATGGATTGATTATGGGAAATTGCGCCTTTGACAGACGAGTTGCGCTTGTTAAAGGGGATTTTAGTAGAGAAGGAGACGTGATGCTGTTTTCTTTTCTCTGAAAAATTGGGTGAGTGAAGAGGCTTGGGTCAGTTCAGCGTATTGCTTCCTTACCAGATTCGTCAACTTCTTTCTTGGTAGCGACATCTTCGTCAGGATTCACGAGAGTAGAAGCGTTCGAAGTTACTGACGCAGAGCGATGCTTGCGAGTGACTTCACGGACGGGAGGTTTTGCAATAGTCCAGGATGGAAAAGCCTGGAGTAGCAACACCGCAAATAGTGACTGCGGATGTGTTCAGAACAAGAATATATAGAGTTTAAAATTGTGAGACGTACGATTATGACGTGCGTGTAAGTAGAAGCTCTGGAGGCGAGCATAACGATGAATGGTAGGCGTTGTTCGACAAGCACGACAGAAGACATGATGATTTCAATAGGATCGTGACTGTCAGTGGTAATTTGTTGTCAAGAAAGTCTGTTAACATTTCAGCCTCGCTTTATGTGTTTTGCCTCCGCGGGACCAGAGTGGGTCACGGGACAAAAAAGGAAATGTCTCCTATCCTCTGCGATGACGTAGGGAACAAATGATGTGGCGCAGTGGAGTTGCAGATGTGTGGCGCCACTTCATGGCTGTGGGATTCAATCGTAGTTTGGGAAATTGTACATTGAGTGTGGTGGGTCACTGGGCGCTTAGCGCAGGAAAAAAAGGGGCTCAATGGGCTTAGAACCGAAGTGTGTGACGTCACAACCCATTTGGGTAGGTAAATACCTTAGGTCGCTCCTCGTTGTGCAAAAAAACTGACTGTCGGTGGGTTTACTGTTCTGCTGCCGGTTGGCTGCGTATCGGAGCAAGAACCAATTCTCACCGCTCGCATTGGTAATGTATGCAATCAGTCCTCTCGACGTGAAATTGATGACTAAACAGCACCTTTAAGTCGATTTTTTTTCCTCGATGCCCATAAGGGCTCGGCAAAAAAAAACAGAACGGTACGAAAATCTTAACCCATATCTTTGATAAATCGCGTTTCCTCGCATCTTATGCAACCCTAAGCTTTCAGGCGTATTCAGAGCAACAAAGCCCACGCTGATAGTACACAAATCGCAAAAATTCCCCGTGTGATATATGACTCCTTCACGGACCTTGCCTCAGGGCATGCGTTGTTGTCTTTCGTTTCCGCCGCAGTTGTGGTATGGAGTGTGGTTACAGAGTGAGACAAGGTCTCTGGCCTAGTCTTAGAACCTATACAGAATCTATCGACACATGTCATGATACCCGTCCCGTCGAAGACGCAGTCCTCGTCCTGACCAATCTGGTCCAGATGGTTTCCAGATGGCTTGGACTCGTAATAGTCAACGTAATGTGTTGCATCCTTTGAAAACGTCACTATGCATTTTCGTCATATCAGGGCTTTGGTGGAGCACGACCTACAAGATACAGTTGTAGGTTCTGGTGTCAATGTACTTGTTGAAGTTGAGGCATAAAATTGAAATCTAACAGTAAGTTGCAATATGTACATAAGTAGTCACAGGTGGACCACGGCAAGTGTCTATTCCCTCTCACATTGAGGTATTTGAATAACATACAAGTTAGAAAATACGAAGTGCAACATTAATAATTGGTTCTTAGAAGGTAGGTGTATCATGTGAAACGATTAGCAAATGCGAGAAAGCAGCAAGAATAACATGAAGTAGTCTTTTTGCAGTACAAATTTCCGATCATTTCTTTAGATATCGCTGGACTGTTTGTCTTAGTCCAGAAAGAACCTGTTTTCGTCGAACAGGGTTGTCAGGCGGTACAAGCAGGCCCAATCCAGCTTCGTACAAAAACACAAAATCTGCTTGGGCTTCAATGGGGAGTCTACCCATATTTTTTGTCTGCTTGACTTGCATTCGTTCCTTGAATTGCCGTGCGAAATCCTTGGATACCACGTCTGCGCGTTCTACCACAGATAAAGGGACACCTGCAATGTTGGCCACGTGAGTACCAAAGGAAGATGTTGCGGCACCCTCAATGAGTTTGAACAAGAAAACAAGCTGTGAATCTCGTCAGGGTATGTATGACAAACGATAAATCGAACTTTACATCACGCTTATCTTCATCTACGAGGGTGGACATATGCATGTTCCGAATGTTGGGGTGGTATGCAAAGTCATCCGTGAGTGAACCGTAATGAGTAGCAAAGAAAGAAAGAGGCAGGGTATGTGTCGCGAGTTGATGAAGAACAGCTCCAGCGATGGCCATGCCATCCTGACAGGAAACGTAGGTCCTAAGTATATTTTCTAATGAAACGTTGACGTACATATGTTGATGTCCCTCTACCGAGCTCTAGGACAGACGATACTGTGTCAAAACTGATCATAATCAAGATGTCAACTTCTTTACCATCCAAAATAACGAGCGACTTAGGTGTTGCATCGCGCAGAATTTTGCAACTACATGAACGCATATGAAAGACGATTTCTTGAAATGCGGAATAACATACCACTCATCCAGTTCCACTTTAAAAGTGCTAGCGTTTGAGAACATGTTGTCATACGCGCCCATACGAGTGATGATTGAGTCGACTGGGCACAACCTTGAAGAGCATCAGATGTCGGCATATCAGTTTACTCAACACCTTACCGTGCTTTAGATGCAGGCACAAGCATCCCCAACTGAGCCATGATCTAGAAGGATGCATAAGGTGATTTATCATGGACGAGAATGCAGGAGGCATACTACACCGATAGCAGTCATACGCATGAGGGTCGATTTTCCTCTGAAGTTATCTAGTCAGTAATAGGGTGTCAACGAGAAAAAAACTCCTACGCCATGTTGGGGCCTGCGAACATTGATCAGACCCAGTATATCAAGCTCATTATAACTACTCACCAGTCAGCAGCACAATCTTTCCCACGTCGCCACCCAACTTGACATCATTAGGTATAAAGGACTTCGAACTCGTCAAAGATAGCGTGGGATGTCTCAACTCCTCAAATTCTACGAATGCAGAGTCGTCTTCAACAAACTCGGGTCGACACACAGGTTCGCCTATGGCAACAGACGATTTTGCCAAACTGAACAAACAATCCAATTCAGCAAAGGCCCTGATAGTTCGAAGCCACACCGAGCGATCCGCATCAAACTCAGCAAATAGCGTAGACTTGAAGGCTTTGATAGCGGTATTACGATTTTCACGTGCTTCTTTGAGTTGACGTACTTTCGCTTGAAGAGATCGGATGACCCAACGTGATTTAGCCTGCC
This sequence comes from Termitomyces sp. T73sscA, assembly GCA_017657235.1. Classification (NCBI taxonomy): domain Eukaryota; kingdom Fungi; phylum Basidiomycota; class Agaricomycetes; order Agaricales; family Lyophyllaceae; genus Termitomyces; species Termitomyces sp. T73sscA. The sequence goes on along the minus strand of JAGGAP010000044.1, from coordinate 44,284 downwards.
AAGGAAGAAAAAAAAAGGAAGCAAGAGACCGAGAATATAACAGTTGTGGCTGACATACCTTAGTAGTAGAACTCTTGGTCCAGTCATCTGGTATTCCTTTCTGACCAGTTGATGTCTCAACAAGGTATATTTCCTTAAAATATTGATAACCTAAAAAGAATAACAGCCAAAAAGAAAATTATACCTTATTGCCTTGAGCACTATGCCAGTAGGATAACGGGAAACTAAAACCATGTTAACAAAAAATGAAAGGAAGGAAAGAAGATTGTACGGGTTCACCCAAGCTTCTTCTCCATTTTCCTAAGGTCATTATCCAACTCCTCTTCCAAACCCGCAATTTCGGACATGACCTCATCATAAGCATTATCTTTACCCTCTCTAGGAATGATTTCATCGTCTAACAGATTAAATCAATTTGAAGAAACTAGAGCATGAAAAGGAGAATACCTTTGTCAGACGACGGCTTGGCGTATAAACTCTCTATATTCTTGATGTGGGGCAACAAGTCTGGCGCACTTCGAAGCAAACCAAAGATTGTTTTTGAATTGAAGGATTCCGAAGTATCCGCTAGGCGGCTCAAGCCTATGCTGAGTTTCCTGAAGGCCTACATCATTGACTTGAGACCGACAAGAAATATTATGGAAGATGAGTATACACACCACAAGGACCCGCAGGAAGTCTTTGATTTTACAGTTCTTTGCATGGATACGTGATACAATACGCTCAAGGTCCGGCATTCCTTTTGCAAGTTCTGTGAACTCTGCTTCAAAAGTCTGGTGGTCGATGAGGTCTTGCACGGCATCGAGCCTTTAGGAGATGTAAACTCTTCAAATTAATCTTTCAAAAGGCTTTGAAGCAAGTACCTTGCATTAATGTCGGAGATCTGACGTAGAGGCATACAGAGCCAAATTCGGAAGAGCCGTTTGCCTTGGTCAAGAATCAGCAGACGTAGGTCAAGATTGAACAGGGGACATGCCAAACGGTGTAACACATCTACTGAGCAGCTTCAACAGCGAACCCTCCTCGGTTCCTTCATTGTTCAGCAAAATCTTACAAGACCGGTTTATAACAAATCTGAACTTGGCCGCTCACACACGTACCTCAATGTGGGCCAAGGTCTGCCCATCCAATGTCAGACCCTGTCCTTTCTTCATAGGATCATAAACATTGAAATTTCTCATGCTCAAAATATCTTTGTCGATGTTTAGTTGTCGAAGGTACCTGTAGTATAACACATTAGAAGGGAGAAATTATAGGAGTCCATGCAGAGGCGAACCAAATTATAGATCCTAGGGCCTTGATAGCATTCTGCGATGCAGCCATGGCCCTGATAGGCTCTGGCACACATGAAGGTAGAACGTTTTCCTCATCCTCGTCGACCATCGTAGCATCGCCTTCCTCAGAGTACATTATCTTCAGTTTCTGTAAGGTTTCATCATAATTAAAACCCTCGACAGTGCGCATCCCTGTCCATAGGCACGCGGCTGGGAGAATGGCTTTGAGTAAACGGGTGGTGACCACTGATAGGTTGCCCTGCAATACCGTCGGCTGATATTGGCACAGGAAGGTTTGAAAAACTTGCCTTCACGAATAGTAGTTCCTTAGGTCGCAACTGTCGCATCAAGGTCTCCAGTTTGGTCCGACACACGTCATCTTCAAAGGCACTCAAATCGAATTGCGACGTCGAGCAATCCAGAACACACACGCCAAACTTGCTGTTTTCCTGCGACTCTTCCTCGTAGACAGAGATACAATGTCCTGCCTGTTCATCTGTTAGGAGCTCGGCATCGAGAAGGGTACCATTCGTGTAAACTTTGTTAAGTTCACTAAAGTAGCCGGATCAGAAAAGGTCACGGAGTTTTGTTGCACAATCTCTCACCGTCTGACAATCTTCTCTTTGTTCTTGTCTTTGCTAACTTTCCCTTGAGACTTGTTGGCGGCCATGCGCATCTCCGCTCCGAGCGCCGTTTCTGCTTGGTCAACCCGCCCGACTTTGTAACCTGCAGGATGAGAATCAGTATCATTCGCCACAGTAACCTTGGCTGGACAGTAACCTTTTCCAAGGAATTTCCTGTAAGGTCATGATGCATTATAAAAAGTCCATAACCACTACCGACAAGGTGACTTACGCAGCCCAAAAGTTGAACGACATTTCCGGAACACCGACCTAATATATCATGAAATGAGACTCTGATTATCTGACGAGATAAAAAAAAGTGACCATAGACATCTTCACCCGCGATGTGAGTTTGAGGTCGAATTCTTGATGTCCAATCCTTGCATCGTCTTCATACAACTATCATTTCCAATCTAAGGGAAACATGTATACGAGAGACATGCCGCTTACTTCTAAGAATTTCCTGGAGAGTTCAATTACTATCGACGGGTGAAGATTTCAAGCGAGTGAAGAAACACGTACCCTTTTTGGAAGAATAGGATCTAAAGGCAATCAGTAAGATCATGGAATAAACAGGCTAACAAGTATCTCACTGTATCATAATGATTTTGCTTGATCTTCCCAATTGTAAGCTTTCAGACCTGTATCAAAGTTGAGGCGAATACTGACCTCCCAGAACTAGATGAAATGATTAAAACGGATATTAACGATAGTAATTTTCGAAGCTCGCCTGTTTTTCAAACGGTGTGAACTCTGCCCAAGCTGACTTGGGTATAAAGATCGTCCGAGGGTCATAATCAGGCTCTCCAGGTCGACGGCCTTCCTTCTATCAGACCAATGTTTCAGTAAACGGCGGAGTTTTGAAACCGAGAGATACTTGCATCTTTGATATCTTCTAAGAACGAATAAGGAGTTTCTGTAGCCTTCTTCTCGTCCTTCTTTCCCTGTTCCCGACGCTCCGCGGCAGTGAGAAACAGCCCCGAAGCACCGCCATTTGATACAGCGAAAGTCTGCTTTTCGGAAGGAGTCTTTTTTGTTGATGACTTGGATTTTGACTTGGATTTGACATTTTTACCGCCGTCACTGAATTCGTCTTCTGAGGACATAGCAGACCGTCTAGAGGATGCAGATGAGCGTGACGTTGAAGATTTGACGGACTTCACGTCGTCATCCGAGTCCGAAGGAGCAAGAAAGTCGTCATCGTCGGACGCATCCGAACGGGACTTGCGTGCTGGAGAAAAATCAGCAATTTTTAGACAGCATATATGTATAATTGCACCCTTCTTCACAGGTGATTTTTTGAAGTTGGTCAATCTTTGGGAGAGAGATATAACCGGGCCAGACTCTACGTCGTCTTCGTCATCGTCAACCGTACGAGCCTTGGTAATACGCTGCTTTTTGGCAGCAGCTAAGCCATGAGATCAGTTACAAGCACAGCTATCTGTTTCAATAATAACCTTTCTGGATGGGTGAAGACATAGGTTGAGATGACTTGCGCTGCTTGCTTACTGAATTGTTGTTTTCTTCATCAGAATCCATTAGTACCATTTTTCGTTTTCGCTGTCTCTGCTGGACGGTAATTTAATCAAGAACACAGTAAGATGGTGGTAAAGTACCATCTTCTGCACAGCATGAGGATCCTCGTCGGATGCTAGCATGTCGACGTCGATCGGGTCACTTGTTGGTGGGGTACTGTGGCTGCGCGACTTGGTTGAACGGGACATAGCAGACGAAATCAAAGCATGGGCATTAGAAAACTTCGACACGGGCGTTTTGGGTTCTTGAGACGAAGACTGCGATATTGACGCGTCATCAGAAGGCGCGAGTGTACCTTTGACTTTGGGTTTTACTGTGCTCGATGTCCCAGTCAAATCATTGGAAAACCATGACATGAGACTTTTTTGCTTGGGTTCCGTGTTAGCCTTCTTAGGCGCCATGGCAAGAGGTAAGGACGGCCACGAAAAGTTGCACTCAAAAGACGCGTTGGTCCTTGTTTGATGACATCAAAAATGCTTACCAAAATCGTCAAAATATTGCAGTCTTGACCTGGACCCCATGGACGGAGACGACTCTGAAGTTATTTTAAACGAGTCTCTTGCTTTCTTTGGAGAACAGCCTGTCATAGATGACAGTATCGTATATTATGGGCCTCTGACTCTTCAAATAGCGCAGAAAGTAAGTTTTTGCATGTAGTATTTCTGATTCCGGCTGAAGCCATGAAATTGCAGCAGGGCAAAGTGCGGCTGCCATTCATTTCCAACAAATCATCGCCTTGATACAATGTATATTCAAGGCCAACACACTCCTAGCAGATCATCTTTTCTCGCCTGCGTTATACCTCGCCGAGAGAATAGAGAGAGGACTCTTTCCTGTTCAAAAAAGTAGCTCAACAGGTCTGTGATGTCAGACTATTGATTAATTACTTCGTTGAAATCAAATATTTCGCAGTCGTTGAACTTGGTGCCGGTACCGGCCTGCCTTCACTACTTTTGGCAACAACCTCAGACCACCCAGCACTTGTTGTGGTCACCGACTATCCCGATGAAAATATACTCGGGAATCTCAAGAAGAACTTAGAAAGAAACAGACCAAACTTTCAACCTATGTGCCGTGTTGAATGTGCAGGATATGAATGGGGGACAGATGCAAATCTTTTACTGTCAGTTTTCTTTAAAGTATTCTTACATTTGACATATGATTGATCTCATTCCACCAGAAAATTGTTGCAAGACCCTTTAACGAGTCAGACCTCACGACAGGGATATGACATCGTAATCTTGTCTGATCTTCTCCATTTCCATGCATCACATGATGTCTTGATCTCATCGATACAAACCCTGCTTTCACGTTCCGAAGAGTCAAAAGTGCACATCTCGGTAAATCATTTTTCGTTCATGTAGTCTACCTACTGATAGTGGTGGCTTGAAAGGTCGGGAAATATACACATGCAAACGTTTGCGAAGACTTCCTGCGCAAAGGTCGGGAGGCTGGTCTTGTATTCGAAGAGGTGTTCGCCAGTCCCGAAGAAGCAGGTTGGAAAGGCACGATGAAAGTCGGAAGTCTAGATCAGGAAGCATTGGCCATACGGAAGGCTAGCTGCTACTATTGGATTGGCAGGTGGGCTAGTGTATAGTGTTGCAGCTCAAAGATGCACAGACTGGACCAGACATATAAAATTGTCTCTTGGAGCTGATGGACATTCGTGGTCGTTAGATAAAGGCCACGGATGCTCCAGGACCGAAAATTGAACACGTCGTCACGGAGGTGAGTGAGCAGTGAGCACTATAGCATGCCTGGTACTTGCCTGATACCCGTAATCTCATCATATCTGTGGTTACCTGATATAAGTTTTGCGCAACAAACTTTCTTGTCTTCAGCCGCGTTCAAAGGAGCCGTTCATCTGTCGTAATAACCATCCATGACGCGAGCTCCAAGACACTCATCTCGAGTGAGTCATCCATCTACTTTATTAGTAATGTTAACTGAATATCTTGACTTGACTCTTACAGGACACCAGTAAGTTCTGGATAGAAATTGACCGTATGAAGGGCCGTAAGACGCTTGAGCGAGAAACTTGATCCGTCCCGACATTTCAAAGGAACCGGATTGTATGTCTCCTGGAACAATCGAAGACCATGAATCTTGACCTATTCGCCACGGATTGACCATGATTTATACCCTATGGTTGAGTTCTTCTCACTGCGTTGTGTGATGTTAATGGCCGTCAGCGTGTCAATATAAAAATTTTGAACTATCTATCAATGTTGAAACAGTTGGAACGTTTCGGCTGATGGAAATGCAGCTCAAATCCAGCTGGATCAACGATCGACGGTAGCCCCAAGCTGCTTCACCGCTTTCCACATATTTTCGGTACTTTTATTCCTCTACAGTTAGAAACAAGTTACCGAAAGAAGAGACGGAATCATGATGGGACGTTAACGGCAGATAACGTGTCGGGTTATAGCAATCACACGACGATGACGTATACTGGAGCGCTCTATATACAATACCCATGTACTCAGCGCTGAATTAAGATCTCCGAGGTCACAAGCATGAGGAAGCCTTAACTTGTAGAAACAAGTTGGAGACTTTTGTAGCTGCATATCATTGCATGTATCGTGCCTTCTGATGTGATTTAAATACCGACTTCGGCGCGTACCTGCCACGTGCTTATCTCCTTGATTTTGAACCACATTATCCTGCCAGTGACAAGTACTACTTTTTTTGGTTTTATCTTGAGCAACTAATTGAAATCGAATGATAGTACTTAATCAATAACATACATGTCATCGAGGACTATATCTTCTCTTCGACTTCCCGGGTTTGCTCTTGTGCAACTGACAAGCGCAGGGTATACAACAGTTCAAGATCTACACGGCATCTCAGTTGAAACACTTGCTCGAGGTTATTCTTCTCTCCGGCCACTAGTCTCATCAAGTTGATGAGAAAGTAGATTTGAAAGTCTCTCTATCAGACGCGGAAGCGATTCTCTCTGTAATCCAAAGACCAAGCCTCACAACACAACCACCTGGACAACCCGCACTGACTCAATCTGCTGCATCTATCGCTAAGACCAGTGAAAAAATCTCTACTGGGTCTCGTTCTGCTGACGAACTACTTTCCGGCGGTCTTTCTCAGGGACAAATACTCGAAATATCAGGAGCCCCAGGGACCCCAAAGGAAGGGCTGTTAATCAGTATTGTGAAGTCATTCGTAAGAGCTTATCACGAGGTGTTATTCGTCGGTAAGATAAACTCTGTAATTGTTTTTCAATGACCAGATGAATGCATTCTCGACACTAGACTGTCAACATATGTCCAGTCCAGCTACCCTGGACAGAGCACTGAGATGTGCGTCGACGAAAAAGATCCAACTTGATTATGATTATTCAAACCACTGAATCCTTAATAGCTTCTGAAACGACCCATGACTACCTGCGACTCGTTCATCATTCTAACGTTCTTACCCTGTCTGAGCTCATGGTTTTGATGTTTCATCTACCAAAATTGCTACGTTCTTATCCTCGAGTATGTCCCCACTCTGACAATTATGGAATATTCTATCGAATCTGGCACTTCAGGCATCACTTCTTGTTATTAACTCTATATCCTTTCCATTCCAAGCGAAGCACGACCTAACGATTCCAGCGAGGAATGCGCTTTTGAACAAAATCAAAAAAGCTTTTACCACAGCGGCCACTGGTCATAACCTCACGGTACGACCTAAAAACAAGTCATTTTTCCTGTGTCGTTCATTATATCTTTCCTCCAGATTGTGACGACTTCTCAACTGTCTACAAAGATCCTGAATGTTGATGGTTCATCTGGAAACTTTGATACTGGAGTCAAGGGTATTCTGGTACCCCAACTAGGTATTGACGCCGATTTCGGACTCTCTCAAACTCTAAAACGCAGCAATGAATACAAACTTACTTAGGTCTAGCCTATCTTCCCGGTCGAGCTTATCGTATGATACTCGCTGCCGAAAGCAACACACGCGGGTTATCACTTTCTGCCGCATGTTACTAATTGATGTTACTCATTATTTATTTTGTAGGATGATAAGGCTGATCTCCACTCCAGGAGACCCTCATGGTACGCGCTCGTCACGTTCATTGCCATACGAAACGGTAAGTATGTTCGCGATGCTTGGTCCTAACACTAAAGTCAAGACGAAGGAAAAAGACGGCACAATCAGCTAGATAATGACACCGGATTTTTCGGCTTTTTTATTTGTATATGTAACGGAACTGTTCTTCGCAATACCTGTGGCTTCTTGGAAGGGAAAAATTACTACATCTCGAAAAATAATCAGCATGATCAACATTTGTGATCAGGCGGCACTTTGTCGGCGCGCTCATCACACTCCAAATATGAATTGACAGTTAACTAAGTTCAGCGCCAGACCAGCAGCGACACTCACTTGTACCGTAGGGGTCGTTGTTCTCACGTTCTTACAACATTTCACTACCCTCCATCAACCGTACCAAAATAAGCGACCATGCTTATGGTCTCGATTAGCTCCAGGGCCGGCCCGGCCAATGTCTCGTATACGATATTCACCCCTACATGCACCTCAGCTGAGGAAATAGACTCAGCAATCCCAACAGTGATTTGTTTACACCCAGTATACTTGGGAAAGTACGCACGCACAACTCTCGAGATCGAGCTCGTATCTTTCCGATCGTCTACTTAGCTCAATTTCGTGACCCCAATCTTCGTCGATTCAATCTGATTGGCGTGGATACAAGGCTACAGACAGAAAAATGAAGAGCGTGTCTGGGAGTGAGGATGCAGCATGGCGAGTAACTTTTGGCCATCCTTAAGTGTTTGATACAACTTGATAACTCAGTTGGTGTGTATCAATGACTGTATTATAGTAGTACCTGTTTGATACAAGATAACTACTATTGAGTCAGTAAGGTAATTATCTATAAGTGAGGGGGGACATACCTCAGTCGGTGTGTATCAACGACTGAGGATGTCCTGTGACTCCTTCTCCAACATATCCTTTCCCGACTGTATAGTTTTGTTTTTTTCCCTCTGCAGCGGCGGCGTTGAGTCACGTGGAAGAGTGCGCCTCTGCGATCCCTCTCCAACACTCCCCCAAACTCGTGGGGCATGTCACTCTTTGCAGAGACGCAGCGCTGCACATAATTTGTGATGCTGTGGTTGGAGCAGCGCTTTGGTAAACAGGTCGGCTAGGTTCTCGCTGCTCGGCACATATCTGATGGTGATTTTCCCATCCTCGACGGCCTGTTGGATAAAGTGGTGTCGTACGTCGATGTGTTTCACCCTATTGTGGTTGCGCTTGTTTTCAGCGGTTGAAATTGACCCATTGTTGTCTCCTCGTAGTTCTGCTGGGTATGGGATGCCAAAACTGATCTCAGCCAAGGCTGCAAAAATCCATTGTATCTGCTCCCCTGCCTTTCCCAGGGCGATGTACTCGGACTCAGTGGTTGACATCGATACAGTATCTTGGAACTTCGTGCTCCAGCTGGTAGATCTGCCTGCCTGAATGTACACTCCTCCTGACACTGATTTCCTTGCATCTATATTGGCTACAAAATCCGAGTTGTAGTATCCAAAGGGGGTAAAGTCCATGTGCTTGGGTCTGCCATATTGTATTTTGTAATGCAGGGTTGCCTTGATATATTGCATGATGTGTAACAGTGCTTGCCAGTGTGGTTTACCTGGGTTTGACATGAACCAGCTAAGTGGAATGCTATGTCTGGGCAGGTACCAATTTGCGCATACACCAGCATTTCTTGGTATGGTTTATCCTTCATGTATAGGTAGTCCTTGTCCATTATTGGTGCTTGCATGCAGCTTAACACAACTCCTGGTGGGAGTGGGGTATATTTTGGTGTGTAGTCAGTCATCCCATACTTCTCCAGCATCCTCTTGAGGTACTCCTCCTGGTTGAGTCAATCATTCTCTGCTCTCTGTCTCTAGTCACTGATTCCACAAATTTGATGTCATCTAAGTCCTTTATCTTGTATCTCTCATCCAGTTCCTTCCTCACTGTTGTTGCCTCCTCTTTTGATGATGGCATGCCCAATGTATCATCAGTGTATGTGCTTGTTAGTGTTTTCTCCCCATTTCTCTCCCTAGATCTGACTGACTGGTCTGCCTCCAATCTCTTGTATCCAAGCCTCTTCATCTCCTCATCCAAGGTGCACCACCACAGTCTTGCTCCATCTATCATGCTATAAATTGCTTTGTCTAACAGTGATACAAGGCTTTTCTCACTGTCATCCCCACCACCACATACACTCCCCCAAACCTGTTTGCCTGCTGTAATGTTGACTTTGTACACTTTGCTTGGTTTGACCTCATAGCCTTCAGATTGCTCCATGAGTATTGGAACTTATGTAGGGGCATTCAGGTAAGCACTCATGTAATCAATTTGCCATATCTTGTAGTCATGTACTGTCTCCACCACCAGGTTCATGCATAGGGATTTGTATTTGACAACCAATGCATATGTTGCAAAGTAGTCAATGCCTGGGATCTGTGAGAAGCCCTCTGCTACCAGGCATGCTTTCCATCCTGCCACCTTGCCATTTGCATTGTACTTGAGGGCAAACATCCACCTGTTCTTCATGGTACATGCCCATTCAGGACATTCAACCAAGTGCTACACCTGCCTCTCTGCTATCTTCTTCATCTCCTTGTTCATCAGTTCTCTCTATAGGTTGGAATGTCACATTGCCTCTGAGTAGGATTAGGGAACCCATGTGTTATTGTCCTTGATGCATGTCGCCGGAGCACCTGGCATGCTTTGGTAGGTCTCCTCCTTGCTCTCAGGCTCAAGGTCAGACAGGTTCTTATTGTATGTATTGTCAGCAGGCTGGCATGGCTTAGTCACAAGGCAGGCAGAGCAGTGTGGTTCAATAATTTGTGGGGCATTTGCAGGTACAGTTGTGATTGAGTGAGGTGCATCTGCTATTGTTTTGGGTGCAGTGAGTGTTGTTTGACTAGCTGTGGCCTCTAACTCAGTGTTCAATAGTATGTCAAATATCTCAAACATATCAGCAGCAATACTTTTGCAGTTGTCAGAAAGCATGTGGTGGGCCTTGCCCTCCTCAAAAATTATGTCATGCAAGCAGAAGATTGGGCCTGTTGGATGCTTGAGCAGTTTGTAATCACTTCAGCCAAAATATCCTACCAGGACACACTTCATCAAGCAGGCATTGAGCTTGCTCTTGCTGTTTGTAGTTCAACATATAATTAGGCCTCAGGTTGTCAAACTGTGGTAGAAGAAAAGTGTATATTACCTGTAGTTCAACAGATAATTAGACTACAGGTGAAGTAACTATAAAGTAGTGATGATGTAAGAATTACATACCCTCAGGTTGTTGAACTGTGATAGCAGACAACTGAGGGACTATTTGTGTATGCAAAGTATTTGTATAGTAACAAAAAATAAGGTTTTAGACAAAAAAATACCAAATATAGAATACTAGTGGTGTTAGCAGAAGATGAGTAAGGGGGTGTCATCTCATGTCAAATACTATGCTTGGAGCAATACAAGCTCCAAAGTTTGTTATTGAACTCTTTTTCTCTATCTGTATGCATACATTGGACTCTGACATCAAGCTGAGTCTTCACCTTTGTGTCAAAGATCCTGAAGCAAGTGACAGTGCTCTCCTTTGACTTGATTGCTAGATACCAAGCCTTGCAGTCCATGCCAGCTTGATCTGTGGCCACTATCATGAGCAATTTCCTACTAGTTGTCTGGACTTGCATGGGTCCTTACAGATCAAAAGCAACTTTCTTATATGGCACTGTCTTGAGCTCAATGATGGTACCAAAGGAGTGGCATGCATGTTTTCCAAGGATGCAATCCTTGTATTTGCTGTTTGTCAACATCTTAGTGATGTTCAAGCTCTCTATTATGCCATCTCTGATCATCTCATGTATGGTGCTCTCCCTAACATAATCCAGCCATTGGTGACATGTTTCAAAGTCCATAGGCTGGTGCAGTGAGCATGCTATCATCATGGTTGAGAGGGAAGTTTGATGAATTCTACCACAAACATTGTGCCTGCCATCAGACAGGTCATGAACAATTTCCCATCCCATGTGTGGAGTGTTGCCCCATGCTTGTTGATGTCAAAACAGACACCTTTCTAAATCAGTGAGCTTATCAATACCAGGTTGTGGTCAAGGTTGGGAGCACACCTTTAAGGGTGATTTTCATAGTCTCCCTACCATACCTGACCCACTTCCTGACCTTCTTGCAGCCCAAGATGTTAAATGTATCCTTAGTAATAAGTTCAGGCCTCATTTAGTGGGCTATATATCTCTGTTTGTAAAGAAATGACAACTCACTTCAGAGTCTGCATGGTGTAGTTGTTTCCCCTCTTGGAGGACATTAGAGTTGAAAATGTGAAGCATCAAAGATTATTCTCATTGTTAGCTGAGGTCATTGCTGAGTTTGCCTGTGGAGTGCTAGTAGTTGTAGTTATGGTTGCTGCAGGAGTTGTTGTGCTACTTAGTGTGCTTATGCTAGCGCTTGCAGCTCTGTCTTAGTTCTTGTGCCACTAATTGGAATACTGTCCTTCCATGCCACCTCTCTTCTTGAAGCATTTATTGGCAGTATGTCCAGTGTAGCTGCAGTTTGGGTTTGTGCAGACCACTCTATCCCTTCTAGGCTACTTTATTTGCATAGCAAGGGCCTGGGTCAATTTTGCAAATGGTATAGCTAAAACACTGTGGAACAGCATTGCATGTGTGGTGAGCTACATATACAATGACCTTGGCAAAGGTATCCTCACTCATTAGAGAACTTATAACAGCTACCTAGAAGCTAGGCATGGAGTATATAATGTATGCCTGGAATCTTTATTGTCGATTCTGGCACCTTGGTTGTTGGCTTTAGCATAGGCTATCTATAAGGACTTAAAGTGGGCCTCAATGTTTGTACTGTTGGCATATTTAATTGTGCTGAGCTCTTTTTCAGCTTGGAGCAGCCCAAAATCTGTTCTTGTATTGTGCAGTATAGTGAGGAACTTCTATGCTTTGGTAGCTAACCCATCTATTTTCACTCCAGCACCAATCAGGTTGATTATGTTTAGCATCAGCATGCTCCTTGCATATGCATCTTGCTGCATCTACTTGTCTGCCATGAGGCATGATGTATCCTACCATAAGATAGCTGTGGTAGGAGCCAGTTCAAATGGAGGTGCCTCCTTCTTTCTCTTGGCACTTTGGCTAGTAAAGGTGGTTTCATTAGAAGGAGGAGAAGGGGCCAGGTTTGTAATCTTCCCAGTCAAGTATTTTAGCGGGCCATGCCTATAAGCAGCCTTGGTAATAATTGTTTTAAACATCACCCAGTTAGATCTGTCAATCTTTTTTTTGTGAGGAAGATGAATAGGAATGGGTTCTGGATCATTTTCAGGATCAATGGTCTTTCATGAATTTAGTAAAAAAAATTTTGTGAGTCACACATAATTTTACTGAGTTACACAGGGCCTATAAGCTGTTTGATACAAAGTAACTCAGTTAGTGTGTATTAACAACTGTATTATAGTAGTACCTGTTTGATACAAGATTACTATTGAGTCAGTAAGGTAAGATATCTATAAGTGAGAGGGAAATACCTCAGTTGGTGTGTATCAATAACTGAGAACGTCCCATAACTCCTTCCTCAACATATTCTTTCTCAACCGTATAGTTTTCCCTCTGCAGTGGTGGCATTGAGTCACATAAAAGAGTGCACCTCTGCAATCTTTTTTCAACATCAAAGCGTCACCTTTTTTTAACTTTTTATGAATATAGAATGTCCTACAATTTCCTCCTTGTTATTTTTTTAGTTTATTCATGGGTATGCACATTGCGCTGCAAATTGGAATTACATTTCTAGAGAAAGTTATTTCTCTGTTCCTTGTCTCCCCAATTCCCATCAAAGAGATTAGTCAATACTCAGCACCACCTTGGAAGAAGAATGATAATATCTAATTCCAAGCCAGCCAGCAGAAGTTAGCAAAGGTTGTCAAAAAATTTACAAATATTGGTACCAGGGATGGAGAGACCCTGCACAACTAGATATAGAAGCAATCAACAACACCATTAGAAGAGCTAATCAGCCGGAATTTAACTCTCTCAGTGACCCACCTAAAGCAGTCTTGAAAAGTGAATGTTGCTCAAAGGACATGACTCTGCCCTATAAAAGCCTAATACTTCTCAGTTACTACTCAGAAAGCATTTACAAACTATGGTTAAGAACCATGGTCCAAAAAGATTTGAGGAATTTCACCTTGCAACTGTCAAGTTCTTTACTGAAAAAATAGACTACTTTATGAAGAAACTTGGAAAAATCAAGTGTCCAGTGAAAGTGATTCATTGCATATCCAATGCACTATACAGAGGAGCTTTTTCAGCAACTTACCAATATAGGTGCCAATGCTGAGCTCAAAGTTGTTGAGAGTACACTGCATTTTGGCATTATAATCAATGAAACAGAGTAATATCCTCTTGGATCATTCTTGCATTAACTAGTCTTAACAAAAATTAATCTACTTCTGCATGATTTCCTCATGAGATGAACAATGTCTGACAAAGAAGCTCCACTTCCAATAGGGGGAGTCACAACTCCCTTTGAATCCATGCTTGTCATAGCAGGATGGTCTCCAGATTAGAATAAAATAAGCTCTGAAGAAGAAGACCTATTTTCTGAATTGGCATCACTTAAAAGAAAGCAGCCATGTGGGCTCTAATCATTACTGTCACTTTATGCTTATCTTTACACCTTCAGACTACAATATTAATACTATCTATGCTGCCCTCAAACAATATATAGACACATGTGACTTCAATTTCTACCACTCTTTGTTAGTCTTATGAACACAAAATTTGGATTAAAAGCATGCAAAATACAAATAACATCATATTTAACAAATAATTGGAGGAGAATTGAGGGTGTTTACCTTGGCTATTTCATATCTAAGTCACAGAATTGTATCTAAGATACAATTAACTTGGATGATCTCTGGACACTTTTAAGTAGGAGAAATGAGAGGAATGAAAAATGTATTTCAACAACGTGTGATGTGAGCTCCTTGAACCCTAATGGATGCATTCAAGCACTCTATTCTACATGTTACTAAGTAGCTTCATGAAATTATTTTGTGTGTTCTTCACTTTGGCTATTACAGATAGATCTGATCCCTCTTAGGAGCAACCCTACTTGATACAATACACAAGGAGCATGAATCAGATATGTGTGGGGTCCCTGGTATACATCTCAGACAAAGAGGAGACTGTAGCAGTTGCTACTGAGATGTAACTTTGAGAGATGACTTGACTGTCTATAATATAGCTGCTCTTGCCATTCACAATCCTGCAGTCTTTTTTAGAGATTGAGGGCATGCAGCTTCTCCTAAAGAGACACAGGTTCAAACTTGTTCCTCCCCTAGAACTAAACACTTGTATTGTATGCTTGCATCTGAGACTAGGCAATCTCCCTCTGTGGAATATGCACCTTAAACTTGCTCATCACTGAAACATAGATTCACACTCAAAATAGGATGTGCATAGACCCAGTGTGCTTACTATAGCAGCTCATGGACATACTTAGAGCCTTTGACCAGAATGTCAATGTTGCAATCTGACATTCAAGTTCACCACAAGCATTGAGCCAAGGATGTACAGACTCAGAAATACAAAGCACTCAGGTACTTACTATACAATACAGGACTTATATACAATTGTATTGTATAGGTAGGAAATCAATAACAGTTGATTGAGCAAAGACTGAGGAACTTACATATAATGGTATTATATAGGATTCACTCTCTAACAGGTTATAGGCTGTTGCTGTTTTGACTTCTAGAAGGGTTGACATCTATACTTGATCTTTGCAAGCTGCAATTGCTCACCTTGTCTTTGCTAGATCAAGTATCCAATTATCTCTGCCCTTGATTGATGCAGATAATGCATATCTGGGATATCTTTTGTTCTTGCTATCCTCACTTTGAAACCCACTGCAATGCCATCCACAAGCAAAAACTCCAAAACATCCCCTCCACCACTAACTGCAACAAGGATTGTGGAGATGAAACTGGTTGATAACTCAGCCAGCCTAACTGTAGTGCCTGTTGAGAAGATAATGTCATTTTGGGCAAGCCATATCCTGAACAAGGATAACAGCAAGTACACAGACTGGGCATATGCAATAAAATTAAAACTCACCATAGTCTAGCTCTGGAATTATATATTTGACCCACTCCCTTGCTTCTATAAGACATATAAACTGTGTGCATGCTATGCATGAGCCTCAAACAGATGACTGGCCAGTTCTTTCCTGAAGCATGCAATCTCTGCATCCAAGCAGAAGCTTTGTGCTGATGAGAACAATTTGGTAGCCCTATAAACATACTTGAAGATTTGTCATGGTGGTGCTATGCTGGGTAAGCAGGTTCACCTCTGACAAAAAGTCCTCACTACAAAATATTCTTCTTTTGAGCCTCTGACAAAGACAGTTAATGCAATCTTCAAGAAAATCAATTGTGCATTCAATGCTGGTGATGTAACAAAGGACTTGTTAAAGTCCATTGCTGTACTTTCAGCTCTCTTAGACAAATTCCATGCCCACCTCTGTTCTATCATCTTATGCAACTTAGAACAGGCTGAAGGTATGGCTAAATATGCGCCAATCAAAATCTGACTATTCTTGGAGGAAGAACAGATGTTGCTGGAGGCAGATAAGTCTGCATCCATGCCCTGCAACTCCAACCCAACAGCATTTGTAGCCAAGCCTTATTGGAGCAGTAATCTCACCTGCTTAGGCTGCTCAGCCTAGAAACAACCTGTAAACATCTATATGACACATACTGCTCTCTGGTGCATTCTAGAAGGGGGTAGTATAGCGAGAAAGTCTACTGAGGAGCCTAAGAAGGTTTGTTTAGCCTACTACAACAATGCTTGAAAGGAGAGGGGCAAGAAAACCTTGAAAATCACATTCATACCTGCTGGGGGCAGCACCTTTACTCTAGAAGGCAACTCTAAGACAATTGCAGCCTACCTTGCTCCAAAAGGTACCTCAGTAAAGTTGAACACATTGTTGAAGCAGGAGTTTGCAGGGTTGACCTCTAACACAATTCCCACAACTAGCCACCAAAGTCACCCTGTGCAACGGAACTAGCGGCAAAGTTATTGCTACTAGTACACCCCTTCCAAAGCATGGCCTCTATGCTCTGAATATCCATAACCACCAGGCACTCACCATCTACACTCCACCTGACCTGAAAACCTGGCACCTTAGACTCAGCCATGCCAACTACTAATCTATCATACAGATAGCACAGGCTAGAATGATCAAAGGTATGCCACTATTCTTTTCTTCCAAACCTTCCAAGTGTAACTATTGTATCCTCAAAAAGCAATCCAGGACACTAGTACCAAAGAAGAGGGAGGAGGGAGAGAGGCACAGGGCAATAAGGAGGCTGGAAAAAATCTGGGCTGATTTGATGGAGCAGGCAGCAATTACATTCAGAACTAGTAATAATTACATCATGAATGTAGTCAATGATTACTTAAATAAGCCATGGTCTATACCACTCAAATAGTGCATTTGAGGAATTGAGAGCTTGGATTCTCACCAGAGAAAACAAAATGGGTGAATGTCTAAAAATCTTGTGAGTCAGCCACAATAATGAATTTAATGGGAAAGAGCACAAGAAATAGTACAGACAAAAAGAAATAATACTGGAGATTGGTGCTCTCTACACATTGGCACACATAAGCAGAGTCAAGAGAATGCATAGGACTCTAATAGGAAAAGCATGGACAATGCATCTAGCTGCTAATTGCCCTACATTCTTGTGGGATGAATTTTATCTGACAGTGGCCCATTTGCATGAAAAAACAAAGACATTAGCAGTATGCAATGTCATATCAGATGAGCTTTATTTAGTACTATAAGGCCAAACTATGCATACATTCATAAGAGTTGGTTGCTGTGTCTTTGTGCTGGTCCTGAACAGGAACAACCCCAAGATATTCAAGCAATCCATTGAGTGCATGCTTATTGGTTACAACACAAACTCAAAAGCATACCACTGATCAACATGAAAAGTGTATAGCTCATATTATATACAGTTCATAAAAAGCCACAATAATGAAGCATTGCCAAACCCAGCTCTCACATACTCTCCAGTATCACTGACTCCTAAGAATGTACTCTCCTTCAATACTTCAACCATGAGTTCTATTGCA
Organism: Termitomyces sp. T73sscA; assembly: GCA_017657235.1. Classification (NCBI taxonomy): domain Eukaryota; kingdom Fungi; phylum Basidiomycota; class Agaricomycetes; order Agaricales; family Lyophyllaceae; genus Termitomyces; species Termitomyces sp. T73sscA. The sequence continues at coordinate 26,665 of JAGGAP010000044.1, read as the reverse complement.
ACAATTGCTGCTATCAACCCCATCAACATTGCAGGAAAAAATGAAGACAAGCAACTGATTATACCTGGAACCATTCTCCACAATACCCTGACTGGCCGGCAACTCAACAAGCCCATAAATAACAAAGTAGCCCAAGACTTCCAAGTACAGCACTCTACAAGGACAATAATACCAACAAAGAAGGCTGGTGGAGAAGTTTGGACCAAAACTTGCACTGAGAGAGCTGTTAGAGAGTCCAAGGAGTCAGCAAAGAGAATAAGAACTAGCTGTGCTGAGCGCAGGAGAGAAGTTGAGGAACAGCAGCATGAAAATGATGTCAAACAGGACCCACATGATTTAGATTGCATCCTATCAGTACTGAATACAATCAAGGATCAACAGTACCTGGACTCTGAGGCCGACTTCAAAACTCTAAGAACCTGGGACAAAGCCAAGAATTCTCCTGATGGGCACTGCTAGGAACAATCTTACTGAGAGGAATGAGACTCACTAAAGGAGATGGGAGTGTGAAAATTAGTCCTACAGAAAGAAGTTCTACGAAGCCATTGAGTTCTCAAAGAATGCCCATTAAATGAAAACAGCAAAGTCACTGGGTTCAAGACGTAACATGTGGTCCAAGGTTTCAACCAGGTATACGGAAGAGATTACAAATACACTACCTCACCTATAGCACACATGAAATCCTGAAGAATCTTGTTACACCTAGCAGCTTCCTTGGAATGGGACACAAATCAAATTGACATTAGAACAGCATGCTTGAATAGAGTCTTACCTGAGGAGGAGACTGTATATATGGAACAGCTAAAAGGATTTAAAGAGCTGGGAAGAGAAGACTGGGTATGTCATTTGGTGAAAGGTCTGTATGGCATGAAGCAAGCAGGTAGGATCTGGAATAAGACCTTAGATAAGCATGTGAAGAAATGGGGATTCATCTCTGGAGTGTGAGGCATGTCTATATTATAGGAAAACAAAGACAGGTATGGTGATTGTTGGAGTGCACGTCAATGACTTTCTAGTGATTGCTAGCACAAAAAGGGCAAACAAGGAATTCAAACAGCAGATGGCAGAAGTTTGAATGATTGCAGACTTAGAAGTTCTCAAGCATATCCTGGGCATTGCTGTGAACTGAGACTATGATACATGCAAAGTACACCTTTCTTCAACTACTCGCATTGACCAAATGATCCAGCAGTTTGGGCAGTCTGATGCAGCACTACTATCCATGCCCATGGACTCAGTATGCCATGCCAACTTGTCAGAATTACCTTCTGAAGAGCATAAAAAGATTTCCAGACTACCTTATTATTGCTTGGTGGAAGACCTCCTATGGCTTGCAGTATCCACTCAACCAGACATACAGTATGTAGTACAGCAACTTTTACAATATCTCAATTGCTATACTCAGACTCACCAGAATGCTGCCATTTGAACTACTCCCACCTTGCCACTCACTATCTTCAATAGCCTACAGACAAAGTCTACCTCACATGCCAAGGTCACATGACATATTATATGCCAAGTCACAATACTCCTGCCTTGTCGCCTGCCTCTCCCAATGAGCAGTGGGCAGACTCCCATGTTAGCAGCTTCCACCATCTTTGATATATCAAAAGCCTTGATCAGATGAACAGCCTGTATCATTTATGAGCACATTTCTACCTCTTAGCACTCATCTCTTAGTACCTCTTCTCTTAGCTTTTGCAGTACTATATGGGCACCTCTAGTTTCACACTACCAATGCCTTGGTGCCTTGCCTATAAACCTTTGCACCTAGCACTTATGGCTAGGATTTAGTAGCTCTATGTAGCTAAGCACCTCTTTTTTCTTACTGCCATACCTTAAGCATTTTTTGCCAACCTCTCTTGGCAACTGACAATTCATAGCTTGTTTATACCCAACAGGCTTCAAATTTTATAGTGAGTTTCTGGAACCTATCCAGGACTCTTGCAAAACTACTTGCCCAAAAGGTTAAGTTGCCACCTACTCAGACAGCACTTAGCTTAATCTTGAATTCATCACCACCTCCTCCTGCAAGGTGGAGTATATGGCTGCCTTTGAAGCTACTCAAGAATGTATTTGGTTGCATACCCTAATGACAGTGATAGAATCACCCCACTGGAGCCTACTACTCTTCTCTGTGACAATAACTCCACTATAAACCTATTTGAAAACCCAATGCTACATCAACATGTCAAACACATTGACATCAAATATCACTTCCTGCATGAGCATGTCACCTCAAAGAAAATCACCATCCACTATATAAACACTAAAGACAACATTGCCAATATCTTTACCAAGGCGTTATATTCCCCACAATTTTCAAAGCTGCGCTTGATCCTTGGAATACAGGATTCCATGCAAGGAGGAGTTTGACTTCATGACTAATGCCTACAGTGAGGAGAAGTGTTGCAATCCAGCATTCAAGTTTACTGTGAGCATTGGGCCAGGGGTGCACAGACCCAGAAATACAAAGCACTCAGGGTTGCATTGGCCAATGCGCTCTTTGTCTAAAAGAACAATGGGCAAAATAGATATATATACCACATCATGTTACTAGCACCCTCAGTCAATTGAGCAAAGACTGAGGGTGAGTTTACAACACAGGCTAGATGGCTAAACAAATACTTACCATACAAGACAATACTTACATATAATTGTGTTGTATAGGATTCACTCTCTAACAGTCGAGTCATGCAAACATGCAGTGAAAAAGTTCCAAGATCTAGAATAGATTGAGGTTTTTCTTCTGGTATTTGTTGTCTGCAATATCCTGAATTTTATTTGTATTTGCTGAATTGTATTTGTTTGTGTTTTTTTTCTCCCTCTTGTGTGTGTTGCCTGGATGCCTGTCCTCATTCTTGTGAATTTATTTATATTTATCCATTGTTTGTTTTGTTGAGTGTCCTCCATCTGTCATCATCTCCTTGATTTATGTAATCCATCTATTTACATGTCCTGTGTGTGTGTATTCCTTTTCTTGTAAATCAGTTTATGTTTATTCATTGTTTGACTTGCACTTTTTGTTGAGTGTCCCTTTACATCAATACTGTCATCTTTCCCTCAATTTATGTAATCCCTTCAAATCACTGGTCTGGCAAAATTCCTTTTCATTCATTGTTTACTGTCTGCTACATTGTCATCCTGCCCTCACTTTATGTGATCCCTTTGAATGACTGGTCTAGCAAAATTCCTTTTCCTTTGTTGTTTACTCACTAGCTGTAACTTAGCAGAGGTAGCTATCATAATTATAACATTTGGAATAGACAATGTTTGATCTACTTTGTCCTCATCATTGAAAAGAAAAACATAAATCAATAACTAACATTTGAAATCTTTGCTAACACATGTGGTATATATATTTTAGCTGCCTAAAGATTACTGCACATTCTGTGGAACACCAATGCCCAAGAAGATTGCAAAATGGTGTGGCAATTGTGGCTCAATCGCTTACTGTGTATGGTCCCCTTTTCATCCAATCAGAATCCCTCATTCTAATGATATTTGTTACTATTAAGAGAAGGAATTGCCAGAAAGCTCACTGGAAATCCTTCCACAAGATTATCTGCTCCATTGTCAATAGCCAGTCCACATTGTCCATCCATTATGTTCTGATTCAGTATTCTCAAGCATATAGTTCATATATTGTTAATATGTTTCATGCATTGGTTGGTCTTTGTCAGGATCAACTGTGGTTGCTGCAGCATGTCCTAATGAATTGTGAAGGCTCCTCATCATATTGACAACCAAAATTGCTAGCAGGTTGTTATCTACTTATGCACATCTGAAGCCTATCTCATAGGCCAGAATTGACCCATCTGTACTGATATTTGGTAACATCATGGCGCTGCCTGACAATGCCCATCAAACTCAACAGGAGCTTGCAAATATCAATCACACCAAAGGAACATATGATCTTCTGTGCAGAACCTGTGTATGCTTACTCATTCTCAACATCATAACCAACATAACACAATTTGATGAAAACTGTGAGGGAATCATCAAGTCCTTCATGTTTAACTTGGTTCCTGTGAATGGTAACTTCAAATGTCAGAATGCCTACATGTTTTACAATCATTGATGCAGAAGCAATCCTTGATGCTCAGTTATGCAATGAAGACACAAAGGTCTTTATAAGAGCAGTGAGGAGAAGTAGAACATAGTTAGTATACATGACTGAGTAATAGCAATATCCATATGTTGTATTGTATTTGTGAGGTTGTGCTGCCAGCCTTTGTTGTGCAAGACTAGATCTAGGACATGCCATGCCTGCAATGGCCCATACCTGCTCGTATTACTATTTTGACATCAGCATCATCGAAGCGAGTTTTTCTCCATCTGACTACTGGGCCCTGGTGATGGCTCTCGCAACACTGAAGGGGAAGGGCGTCCGTAGCATACCAATGTGGTATGCGGTACGGCCCCAGCTGTTCGTGCGTGGTTCGCGCCGTGTCATCCCATCCATCCATCCAAGGATGGTTTTTACGGTGTCTATTGCTTACATTTTGGATCATGGACACAGTGATGACTAACCTATTTCTGGACCGAGTAAAAATCTATGGGACCTTCATACCTCTGAATTTTCAGTAAGTACCCCTTTACTGACTTCCAATCAAGATCAGATGCAGGATCCGCATTTGTGGCGTAAGGATTATTACTGTTGTGGATGTGTATCAAATATTACTGTCCCCTGCATTTATACAGTAGAAGACTGTGCTTGAAGTCAACGCGAACTAGGCAATTTAAGTATCTCGTCACTTTACAACGACTACTTTCCGTCGCTGCTCGTCGTGCACATGTCTCCGCGCACTCAAGTCATTTTCCCCACTCTTTAGCTAAACTTGCAATTTTTCTATTCAGGCTTATCTCGAAAGTCTGATTCTACAACCGTCGATTTCTGATCTTCGCAACTTTCAAGATCTTCGATGGACGTTGTGTAGCTTTGGGTCCATAATACGTCTTCAGAGACTTTCTATACGGTGGCCAATCTGTAATAGAAATATCTTGTGACCTTGTTAGGGGCATAGCTCCTTTATTGATATATATATTCGGTTGAGTCGCACATGCAGACGTCAGCGCCTCGATCATGTTTCAAATTTGGGCCGTCAATTCAGGCCCCAGACGCGAACAAACTCGGAACTTACTCACCTTGGCTCGCATTGCCGTTGCAGTGAAGTACTTCTCACAAACACTACATACCGAGATCATCCAGCAAACATAAAGCGGATAATCTATCGGTGCCACAAAAATGCCTGAGGTCTCAATTCATTCTAAGTCCGGCCCGGCCAACATCTCGTATACAATCTCTACCCCCTCATGCACCTCAGCTGATAGAATAGACTCGGCAATACCGACAGTAATTTTTCTACACCCAGTATACATAGGGAAATATATCTTTCAGCGTACGCCCAACACTCAAAATCGCATTCGCATCTTTCTGATCGTCTCCTTAGCTCAATTTTGTGATCCCAAACTTCGTCGATTTAACCTCATTGGCGTGGATACGAGGCTTCACGGAGATACAGAAGGAAGGGTGAAGGGCGTATTCGGGAGTGAGGATGCAGCACATGACATGGCGGCATTCATGGCGAGTAATTTTGGCCATCTCTCAAGGCGTCACCCTTTTTAACCTTTGCAATAGGATGCCCTCCAGCTTCCTCCTTGCCATTTTTTTGGTTTATCCATGGGCACGCGCATTGCATTGCAAATGGGAATCACATACCCAGAGAAAGTCCTTTCCCTGTTTCTCGTCTCCCTGATTCCTATTCAAGAGGTTAGGTGTTAGCTGACAACGCCACAGCAGGAGGGCACTAATCTTTGTATAACCTCAGCCGGCAGAAGTTAGAGAAGGTCGTCAAGAGATCTACGAATACTGGTGCCAGGGATGGAGAGACCCTACACAACCGGATATCGAAGCAATTAAGGATTCGGCCAAGGGCTCTAATCAATTAGGGTTCAATTCAACAAGTAGCCAACTCATCAAAGCGATGCGGAAAGGTTTGTTACCCGATAGATCGTGTTGTTCCCCCAGAGGACTTGATTATTCTCTAGTCACAATCCCAAAGGCAATAAGAAACTACGGTCCGGGGAGATTCGAAGAGTGCTATATTGCGACCGTTGCCTTCTTTGCAGAACAGGTCGCTTACTGCACGGAAAAACTCAGAAGGATCCAGTGTCCAGTCAAGTTGGTTCATTGTGGTGGCGACATTGCATACCCAATACACCATACGGAGGAGATTATGCAGCGACTCAATAATGCGGGTGTCGACGCCGAGCTAGAAGTTGTCGAGGATGCACCACATTTTGGCTCCGTTACAAATTCAACTGAGTGGGTATTTTTCCATTCCTCCATGGCCACACTAAGTAGTCTTGACCAGAATCAATGCACTTCTACATGATTTTCTCATGGGACAAACAAAATCTGAAGTTCCACTTCCGACGGAGGGAGTCAAATCTCCCTTCGAAGCCATGCTTGTTGCGGCAGGGTGGTCTCCGGATCATAACGATGAGAACGCTGAAGAAGAAGAAGCAGACCTATTTCCCGAATTCAACTCGAAGTCGCTGTCGACCAATCTAATAGTTTCAAGCGGGAATTCCGCGAACTTGTAGCATCAACCTTAACAAGTGGATTTAGTAACCAACTGTTACCGAGCTATTCCTTTGAAAGGATCAGTTCTGGTGTGACAATCATATCCATGCTCCAGTCGTAAGGCCCAGTTGGGACCTCACCCTTTTCCAAGACTTGCTCACGTAGGGAGAGGGCAACTGGGAAATACGTTAGATAAAGTTGAGACCAGAAAGAAGTGAACTTTCCTAACAATGGTTCAGATCTCTTTGTGGATGAGGATGACGCGAGAAACTGATCGTAATATCCCTTTCCATGACCAAGCCGCGAAAATGAACGATCAAATGCAACACCTATGTTTCAGAAAATAAACAGAAGGTGAGAATTTCGCTATTTGGACGAACCAGGGACTAGTATAATGTCCAAGCCATCGTTTCTTCCGACTAAAACTTCAGGGATTATGAGTGGTTGCCTCTGAGATAGTAAACTTTAAGACGGACTTGATTCTCGTAAAGAACCTCGCCATTGAGATCCAGGCTGTTTGATCCCCCATAGCCCAATAGGAAAAGTATCCAGATCTTCTTCTCCATATACCCTCACGAAGTCCATACTATCCTTGGATGGGTCAATCCTTGGTACGAACAAAGTTTTTCCTATGTTTATCAGCGTTTTTCCATCCGAACTACATGGTTTGAGCCATTACCGCATTTCAATATTTCCGATACCAAAAAAGACGTGTCCAATTCGCCTGATGGCATGCTCAAGTAGCAGCTTACGGATTGAGCCTGTTGAAAAGCGGGCAGTGATAGAATTTGCGCCGTGACAGCCCGTGCTAAGAACAACTTTGAGAACCGTGTGGGTTGACTTAACGTTGCCTTCACATGTAAGACGTACATTGTTCTTCGACAGATGCAGATGATATAGCTTTAAGAGCGGCAGACATGGCTTTTCGCAATGATTGCTTCTGCGCCTTGAGGGTGATGAGGGCTGATGACATTCTTCTGCAAGACGCCTCCTGCTTCCTTATGAAAGGTAGGTTCGGTAAAGTGGGTGATAAGACCTAAAGGACCTTATGCAGACCAGCTTGTAGAATGAAAGCTGGATTCATCAGTCTGAAGTCGAGTGTGCTCAGACGGGCATTTGCCGAAGACTCTTCACTCGATCTCCGACTGCTCAGCAATTGCAGAAGACCGTCGCGTCAAACGGCAATGCTAAGGTGTGGATAGAGTGACTAAGATGCTTTCGAGACCGAATCATCGCAGTCGGGCGTCAGAATTCTACGGGTTCGTCGCATGGATGACTTCGACTCTGACCTTTGTTCTCTACATTCTGTGGGGTTTGCTTCCTCGAGAATATATTGAATGTTTCGGAATCTATTGGTATCCAAGTCGGTACGTATTTCATCTCCCCCGTAGTAAATGTACTATTTCACTACTGGCGATTTCAGTGAGTGGGCGATCCTTCTTCCCGCGTGGTCCATCATGCTCGTCATTATAATTTATGTCGTTTATTCATCTCTGGCCATCGCTTCAACGCCGTCGTTCTCTGACATGAGCGCAATCACTGGTGCATACTATCTTCCCACTTCTCAACAAATTATTGACGAAGTTGATAAGACAACTATACGGCTTTTCCTTCAGCCTCTGGTGATCACAACCCTTATCCCGGCACAAACAGCACTTCAGTTCTATATGATATACCGATCGGATTGGTCAATCGTGTTATGTATGATGACCTAGAATTTTGAACAAAATTGATAGAAGTATTATTAATCAAACGAACAGTGATGTTGAGGTACCGCAATGATAGGCTATATTGAACAAGATGAAAAAACCATATCATATGGAAGGGTTATAATACAAAAGGCTTTCTGTTGAGACGACGTATATATGCATGGATGTCCAAAAATAGCTAGATATGCCTAAATCATGCAATACCTGCCGTTTGGGCTACTGCCGGCCCAGGAAGAACTCGAAACTGCAAGTAATTGACTATTAAGGGAGGAAATTTGGCCTGCGAAGATTCTCACCTGTAAAGGATGATAGGGATATAAGGGTGCCTCAATGTAGGAATTCCTTTCTTCAACAGGGCCTTGAAGGTCACGCTCAGACGATGACGGAACTACTGGGAGACAAGGAAGTGTTGCCACTGACTTGTAATGGTCCCCCAGCCCGAGGTCATACTCCTCATCAGAAGACTCGTCGTCCGAAACTGACACAAGGGAGGTGGCGTTTGTGCACGTTGAAAGGCTGAGTGGCATCCAACGAAGTTTGTAGGGCGTTGTAGTCATCTCATTTGTGGCAGTGGGTGGAGGAGGGACGATAGTGGGCGTATCAAAACCCACAGAGTATTGGGGTGACGATGCTTGGCGTGATGGTATAGTTTCAACACCATGTGTACGGAGATGTCGTTTTGCATTAGAGCGGACAGTGAAGGTTCTGGTACACCCTTCAAATCCGCATGGAAAGGCTATGCGAATGCATAAGTAGCTGATCGTCAGAGAGAAAGAACAAAAAAGGTAACAGACGTTTGAGATTATTGTGGGTGTTCATGTGTGTCTTGAGACCACTGGGACTACAGATGGCATGATATGTCAACTCATCTCATAGAGAAGCAGACCAATGGAGTTACAAACCGTGGAAATAATTTGCCGCATACTTCACACTGGTGCATCTTGGATTTCTTCTTCTTAGTTGACTCGATTGTCAATGAAGTACATGAGGGAGCTTGTTGACGGTTTTGTTGTTCTGTGTGCTTGGAAGCCTGGCGGGCTGATAGTGAGGAATCCAAGCTTTGGATTACAGAAGTCGTACTAGGCTCGGGGGCTTGGGCTTGGTCAGTACCTGATGTAGAAATGCTTGACCAGCCCATGTTACACATGGGAATGGAGGACCCCGGAGATGTAAGTGGAGTCCCTAGATCGTGTGCGGCATCAGCGTCAAAATACAATTTGCTAGCAGTGTTGACGCCTGAGCCTAACTGAGAATGGGACTCGTAATGATCTAGGAGCTCTGTTTTCTCCAGAGTCGGTCTTGTAAATAGAAATAGAGGCGAATTGAAGTTCGCTGCTGGAGAATGAGGTACCGTGTCAATGGTTTGAGAGTTACGCAACTCTGTTTGGTACGACAGAGAAATGGATGGGCTACCCTGATACATGTTCGCGACGGTGAGGGGGGATGACGAATGTCCTTGTGCAGAAGACAAGTTGAATGCGTCGTGTGAAGAAAAGGGTAGCCTTGTATCGACAGCGCCTCGACCATGTTCTTCACCAGTATATGGAAGGCATGGTTTGATGTCTTCAGAGAGAGCAGTGCGCTGGGAAGATTCTGGATAGCTCATCTGCGGAATGTTGTGCTCGGTGCTGAGATAGCTCGCGGTAGAAAGATAGACCCGTGAATTGCAATTAAGCAGTCGAGAAGTGGCATGGGTTCCGCTCCGTGAGATAAAAGTGGGCGAGTCCTCAGTGGGTTGCGATCCGCCTAGAGGGTCGTGATCGGAATTATACTTGATGAATGGGACAGTGGTGCGTGAGGCTTCTGTACGATGCTTCATAGATGAAAAGATATAGTCGCACTAAGGGCCTCGAGACAGCACAGTAGAATTTGCAATAACCAACAAGTGATGAGTTCACGGTCCAACAAAGAAAGTCGGTCCTAAATCATAAAGACAACCAATATATGTTATTTCCGAGCAACAGAGAAAGAGGATGACACTGACACTAAGACTGGGGTGTCCTCAGTTCTCACTTCCCAGGCTTCGGGCGAGATAGGCTGAGAGCCAGCAGTTACTTGCCCGGTATCTCGAGTGGCCTATGATAGGTGCGGTGCGCCCACTTTACTACCTGAGCAGAGTCAAAAAAACGAGAGAAGATGCTAAAAAAGATTGACAAGGCAACGAGAGAGAATTATAACCGTCAAGGGCTCCAAGGTTCTAGATTTAGTGAAAACATCGAGTCGGATTGATCAGTGCCAGATCAAGAACTGAACTTTGAGGACTTACGTAACCGGATAACCTCTGATTTGGATTAATATAATAACCTTGAGTTTGAGTTTGATATTTTGATCAACCAATAGACAAAAATTCCGAAGCTTGTATTCATTCCAAAATTACACGGTAGTACATTTATACAGAGTAGGTATTATCATCTCCTAAAAATGACTTTGACAATTCAGCAGGTCTGTGAGGTTAATTAAATGCACCTTTGTACAAATCGTTAGTTGATCTTCCGAAACGGTTGGCACAGCATTCGATTCACCTAAATCTCTGCAGTCTCTGTTCGGCAAGTATATCAACACTGTCACTGAGATCACAGTGGGTCGACGCTTCAGTCATAACGGGAGCCACACTTGGGCTGTACCGACCCTTCCCAGTTGTGAGGAACGGAAGGCTCTTCCTTGATTCTGCACGTCGGGGCTTCGCAGTAATTCTCATTGGCCCCGAATTGAGAACAGCTCGTGGATATGGTGCTGGTCGCAGCAATTTTGATTGCGGATGTGATATCGTATGCCGTCCGTTTGGAGTTACATTCGTCTCTCGTCGTGAAAGGTTTGGCAGGCTCGCCCTCTGAGCGCCTCTCCGCCCAATTAATGACCAGCGCTGCTGCCAACCACTGACTACAGCCTTCTTGTGCAGCTCATGTCTACTTGTTGGACCTGTGTCATCAAAATCGTACCTGTCATCAAAATCGTACTCTTCATGAAGGTCTTGCGCGAGTGGTGTTGGAGTCGTCGTCATCGGTGTCGAGGAAATGGAGTTAGTTCCACCTTCACCCTCTTCGTCATGGAAACAGTCTATTTCGATTGAGTGACAATCACCGAAGGCATGTCGTAGATCTGGACCGGAGAAAATCACAGTAGCAGGAGCATTTGATTGTGATTTACTTGTATCGTCATACGGTGGCGCTCGTGGCCTCGGTAAATCCAAGGAACGTGTACGTAACACTGGTTTGAGGGGCGGATCAGACTTTGACCACTGCTTGAGCATAGGCGGGGGACTAGACACGACCTCTGGAGACCTTGACCGTCGTACGGATTGACGTGTGGATTGAATCCTAGATTCTGTGCCTGGGCGCAACGGCGATGATAAGTCCTGCATCTCTTCAAAGCAGTCTGACGTAGGCGACATGTATCCATCTTCCTGCGCAACGGTCACAACGAGGGCCGGATCTTGGAGACCTATCTCCATTTCTTCATCGACATCGCCCCGTGCTTCAATGGAAAAGGTTGAACTGATTTCAGCTTCGTCGTCATCGCTGATAACGTGAAATATGTTTTCCTTGTTTTCGCCTTCCCGTGACTGGCCTACAATGGTAATTTGTTGCTCCATCTTTGGTATGACAGGCGCAGGTGTGCCAAAGAATCTACTCTGCTGCTTGCGCTTCATCGTGATGTCGTGGTTCATCACCTCTATGAGCGTACGTTTCCCGCTGTCTCTTCCTACCGCGATCTTCTTGGGGCGTATTGGAGACAATGGTGGTCGGTCCTCACGTTGTCTTGGGGGTATTTTAGGATTAGGGCCTGTGTACGAATACCATCATCATCATGTCCCAAACAAATGATCGGAAAAAAGACCAACCAAAGAAGCTCAAGATACCCTCCTTCACTGGTTTCTCCACGGCTTTACCTTTGCCTTTATCTGGACGGGTGGCTTTGGCAGCTGAGTGAGGCTTAGCACAGGGAACGAAGCTTGGATTGATGTCCTCTATTGGAAGTAGTGATACCGGACAAATTTCACCCATCGCTAATTTTTTCGCAAGGAAAGCATCAAGGTTGCTAGATGATACTTGAGGATTACTCCGTCGCAATCTACAAGGACTTACCCTCCAACATAAGCCTCCTCCTCGTCGGTCCAATCTGCATCGACCTCAGTGAGATACACCAACTTCTCCTCGAACGGACAGTAAACACGTTGGTGTTGAAAACACTTGTCCGCCAAATTAAAGTCGTTCATATATTTCCGAGGCACTGTCCTCTTTCCTTGCAATTGTATCATCTTTACCACACGCTCTGCAGTCTTGTGTCTCCTCAATAGCGTGTGCGCAGTCTTCAGACCAATACCCGGGATGCTCGGGAGGTAGTCGCACCCACTTAGGATAGCCATGGCCCTGAATTGTACATCTGACCAACCGAAAAGAGATATTTCGGATGAAGATGTGCATACAGAGCCGAAGTCCTTGCGAGATATAGAGACCACGGTGTTAGCTACGGAGTCAAGCTTGAACAGCACATTCTGGCAACCGAAGACCAGGAGATCTGAATCTTCGGTAAGAATGGCGTCTACAATTCCCATACGTTCGAGATATGCGAGCTGTGCATCGGCTTCGTATGGTGCGACAACGTAAGTGACGGATTCTGCCCGTAAGGCCTGCGGGAAAAAAACTTCAGCCATCCTCTACTGCACAGGGAGGACATGATGGACCTTGATAAGTTGGTACGCCATTTGAGGTGATACATCAATGCTCTTTAGGTAAAATTCACGCGCCTGGCTGTACTTTCCTGCAGCAGCCAGTGCATCTCCACGTACGCGTGCCTCTTCGCGTCGCTGCTTGCGGTCATTTTCTGTCCCCTTCTTTGCTGGAAGTGGGCCGCCGTCAAAGACAAGGTAAGGTTCAATGCCATGGTGACGTAAGAGTCGAACATGCCGCATAGCATAGTCAACGTATCTGTTAAATGACAATAGTGTTAATTCCAGTCCTGCTAACATCGAGGCATGGAACTCACTTGTGCGTCGGTTTCCCTGTAGCCAACTCAGTGGCACACGTGTGTACCCCTCTGTGAAGCCAAACATACGCGTCCACTGCGATCGTCTTGCCAGAAAACTCTTTAAGCTGTTTCGTGACTTGGATTGTCTTAAGAGCGGGGAGAAGGCCAGTAATACCCATGGTGCGGAAAAAATAGCCTGTCACTAGCGCGTTTTGTATGTATACATGCAAGAACGGACAAGCCGGCACCTGCAGAACTCGCGAAAGAACCCTGCGTCAACGTTTATTCAATTATGGAAGATTTGAATAAACAGAATATGAGGACAAATGGGACCAAATAACGCGTGTATCGCTTAAGGAGCTATGTTCACATTCATAGACCAAGCTTTCAAGTCTGATTGACGAAATCTTTGAAGAAGTAGTCGAAGCAGTTAACCCCACCATTATCCGGTGACATAAGGGGAATATTCACAGGACCTAGCCTGGACCGCAAGGCTAGCCTCCTCGTGGGACATGTGTTATGTGTACAACGAGTTGACAATAAGTCTAATATAGAGAGCAAGAAGACACCATGAGAATGGGAAGCGCAAAATCTGGTCTGGACCCTTGAAACCGGCAAGGTCGTCGTATTAATATCGCTGGAAATCCCAGTGTCAAAAAAATAAAATAAAAAAAGAGCCCAAACTGGAGAGGATACCACAGGGAAGCTGGCCAGACTGTACCAATTTTATATATAGTTAGTATGAATCAACAGGTCTATCCTGGTCCTTCTATACTTAAACGAGATTCATGTGGATATTATTTTGCCACAGTGGTCTTACAAGTGAAAATACTCTATTTGTTATTGTTTCTTTCTCTTGAGAGTTTTTCTATCTGAAAAACAAGATTCTGAAGATTCAGGATAACTGAAATTGTCCTAGAATGCGGCGGAGAATAGTTATTTTTTTTTCTTTTCAACAGTTCAATACCAATAAAATTACGAAAACCAGATAATCATGAAGAAAAACGTGTGCCTATCAAGGCCTAGAGATGAGGATATTCCAAGCAAAACGACTTTGAACTAAACATCAGGCGTTCGGTTATATATCTAGTGAGGTGTAAGAAAGATACAAAAACTACTAGTAGGTACAAGTTCACACAAACCGGTTATTATCACAATGTTTTTATTGATAATCCTCGATCGTTTTTAAACGGTTGCTCACTGTTCGTATATGCCTCATATCCCCATTCCTTCCCAAATGGAGCGGAAGGAAATGGACTCTTTCGTTGTAAATTTCAGTTGAGACATATAGGGGGAGAGAATACCGCGACGGTTCTAGGTATGCAAATTCTAAGTACTCTCAACTCATTAGAAGGCAATTATGAGCGACTTACCGTTACATAGTCCGTTGACTATATCTTGAGATAGCTCTCCCCACAGTCCTGGAAATATCCCGGACCGTATGGCGAGTTTTCTGATGAACCTGACAGGAACTTTAGGGAGTGCTCCCGGCACCTCAGAAATGGATTTTTTCCTTTGCTGGAATGGTGGAATATTCTGAAAAAGTAGTTGATGTTATAAGACATGAGTCCGCATTTCAAAGGAAGTTATACCTTAGAATCGTAGACCAATCCTTCAAGCGATCCTCCCAGAGTTTTATCCTCCCACCACCAACCGGCATGGCCGGGATACTGAAAAGTTCCCTTGATTTGGACTGGAGGGGAATGATGTCCTGATGTGTACGACCAGAGCTCTGGAGAATCATATTTCGCAAGAATAGCGGGTGCAATTGCACGATGCGTCTTAAAGACACCAATGATATTAAATCAGCGAATTCTACATGCAAGAAGATGGACTTACAAGAAAACGAAGTTGACGGAACATTTCATGGGCCATCACTACACCTGAAAACAGAAGATGACGCCGCCACAATTCTGGGTCTTCTCTTTTGAGCTCATAGGACGCCGTTAGGCCTCCCGCAATCTTTTGAAAAGTTTTTCAGTCGATGGGTAAAGCACAATTGGAAATACTCACTTCTCCAGATATATACACAGTCGAAAGATCGTAACCTTCGGTCCCTGGTCCATATCGATTTGGGCCACTAAGATCAACGACTACTTTGATAGGTCGTGACCGATACCAAACACAGATGGCAGAAGCGATGGCAAGAGGAGCGACGGCATTAGATGGGATTCGGAGAGTTTCCATCATCAAACCGGGTGTATAATTCGCGACTGACTTTTGCAGGGCAGGGGCGCACACCGCAAGTGCGCGTGGAGAACAGGAAACTTCAATAGCAAGATTATAGGCGGCATGGAGAGCGGCTGCTGTGGTGTCATCGACAAGGTTTGTGCGTGTAGGTGGCATGGATTCTGAACCTATCCCACAAGTGAAAGAAGCGAAAACAGTCATCATTTGTCACAAAACGCAATCAAAAACAACTTCAATTTTATACAAGCTTGTGCCACATAACCCCGAGCGTCTGGCTCCACCCATTTTTGGAACATCTCCTATTGTTCAGGAAAAGGAGGCAGAGCAAAGAGAAAGGAGGGTTTACTCGAACTCACATTAGGTGGGTGAGCAAAGAGGAGTCAATATAAAACAAGAGGACAATCAAGATATCAGGGGGTCGTTAAATAGCCTGTCTTTCAATGTCATGGACATCAATAATTCAAGCTATAAATAACTACAGAAATGACCTTTTCGTATCTGTACTATTTACCGTCTCTGATCTGCACATGCGACTTGCATGCTTGGAATGAGCAAATTCTGAGCCAAGTATCGCATGCTCGTTGGGGAGTGACAAGCTGTCTAGCACCGGCGTCTCGCACCGAAGGATTCGTTGTTTATTTTATTCCAAGCTTTGACATTCAACAAATTTGGGAGCCAGAGGAAGCCAGATATTACACGAGACAATAGATATTTTTGATAACCCAGAAACTAGTCGGCAGACCTACTATAGTGAACATGCCGCGAGAATTCCGCGGTTTCCAGGGACACCGGATTTTACATTGTTACGTCAAGCGCGTTGCATGTATTCGTCGCTGAAGATGCATTTTGAGGCGAATGCGAAGGATGGCGAAATGCGAAATGTTAGTGAAACATGGCTAAATCGAATCTTGAAACGCCACGGGGTGGGAACTCGAAAGCATATTGACATTATTTGAAGCATTGTAAGGTTAGCGGACCCGAGAATAAGTTCACCGCATTCAAGTAAGACCTCTAGATGGACTGATTTAAAGTAGATGACTACATACATACATGTAGACATGACATTCTTGGTTTTCGTGCCAGCAGCCTCAACCAGTACTAACATGTGCAGCTTCTTGTCAGAGTGATATTGTGCATCTTGTCGTCTTGGTAATCTGTGAGTCTGCCTAAATGTAGATTCTGGGTGCGCTGTGTGGTCCGAAGTGATGGTGCTTGCTAAAAATAACAGCATTCGAATTCAAAGTCCGAGTCCGCATCTCTCTCTACTTACTTTTTTGACTTCCACCTCGCATCGTAATCCCAAGCACCTCTATCTATATGCATATGTACATGATTTCTTTCTCAACATGCATTTCTACTCTCAATCTTCCGGGAAAAAAGATAAAGGAAGAGGTATCTCAAAATATAGGAGCATAAGCGGTGTAATAACTCGTCGGATCTCCTCGAAGCCCCACGTCCACACCGGTACCCCTGACCCACTGTAAGAATGCATAAAAACAGGTTCCCCATTTTTATGGAACCCAAAGAACTGTTTTCATTATACGTTCCACCACACACTATCATCTGCTCTCTTTGAAATTATACACACGGTACAAACACAGACTATGACAGACTGCCTCTGTATCGAGCGCCGCAGACGGCACGCGTCCTTCTCGGAGCGTTTCGACGAGTACATCGAGGCTATCGACGAGGAATTTCATTTGCCCCTTGGCAAACTGGCTAGTAAAGTCCGTCGATTATCGTTCGCCAGTATCAAGTCTTCCTCTGCTTCTATCTCTTCCTCCGCCACGACTAGCATCTCCGAATTTGATCCTGATTCGAGGTCGGAGTTCCCGTTTCCTGTGATACTAGAGCCGAAGCCAAACACACCGACGAGGATCGAGCCTGAGGCTGAGGACGATGATTTGCAATGGGGACCGTCTGTTACGTACCCATCCGAAGTTTGGAAAGCGCGTCATGGTCTCGATCATTTAAATGAAAGAACGAAGAAATCGAGTAATTTCTGGAGGAGAATGGCCGGTCTGATACATTTACAATTGTGACCTTCCGGGTCGTCATCATAATAATAGAAGAAGTTTCTTTTCTTGTAGCAAGGAACGTTTCTGTATCCAATGAACGTTTAGGGGTGACAGGGAAACATGTGTCTTCCTGATCTCAAATTATAGAGTCTTCGTTCGCAATTGTGTATGTACTGTACCTCTGCTTATAATAAGCTTTACGATTTCCGACAATAATCCGACAAATAAGCTGCGTCTCATGGTTCTCGTACATGTAACAAATTGACTACATGGTCGGACGCATCATCATTTTTGTCACCATTTCAAAAAAAAAATCACGAGCGCAAAAAACATAGAACAAAGGAAGAAAAGTCATTCAATAACCACAGACCAGTATACGTAACAATCATTGACGAAAAGGTAAAATACACAATAAACATGAAGTGAAGAAAACCTTTACTCCTTGTCGGCGTCAAGGCAGTCAGGGAAGCCAAGGGAACCCCAGCCAGTCCACGAGGGGTGGCAAGCACGGAAGTGGTGAGTCTTATCAATGGTGTGGAGCTCGTCCATCTCCTGCTGAGTCAGGTCGACAATGGTGGAGTTACCTACAAAGAGAAGAGAAACAATAAGTGTTTAAACAATAAAGAGATAGAAATTATATGCACTAAGGATACGGGAGTTGGTAACGGACTTGGGGAGGACCGTGACACCAGGACGATTGGCCTGAAGGGATACGAGGACGTTAGCCGGCTGGACGTTGTGCTTGGCCGCGATCTTTTTGACGATCTCGTTCTCGAGCAGAGGGGAGTTATCAGAACCGAGAGGGGAGTAGGCAGTGACGACGATGCCGTGTGACTTGCAGAGGTCTACGACGTCCTGTTGAGGGCAAGAACTGCATGAATCGAACATTAGTTATAGAGGAAAGGAGTGGCGCAAGGGTAGGAAACGCACGGATGGAGCTCGACCTGGTTAACGGCAGGGACAACAATGTTCTCGGGATCTTGCTTTTGGGCGTCAAGGAGACGCTCAAGGTACTTGACGGAAAAGTTGGAGACACCGATGGCACGGAGCTTCTCAGGGTGGGCTTTGTAGATCTTGGACATGGTTTTCCAGGTGTCGAGCCAGTCGATCTGCAATTAAAATACAAGTTGACCTCCTTCAGTCGCATAGGATGCACAAAAGAATCTGCTTACTGTCTTGACAGGATCGACTGATCCAGCAGTCATGGGAGCAGGCCAGTGCATGAGCCAGAGGTCGAGGTAGGTGGTACCGAGGTTTTTGAGGGACTTCTCGAGGGCCCCCTCAGCGACAAGGTGGTCGGGGTTATCAAGCTTGGTGGTGAGGAAGAAAGACTCGCGTGCGACGCCAGAATTCTTGATACCGAGACCGACCTCTGTCTCGTTCTGGTATGCGGCAGCGGTGTCGATGGATTTGTACCCGTTCCTCAGAGCATATTCGACGGCGTGTTCGACCGCTCCAGGCTTGGATTTCCAAGTGCCTAAACGAAGATAGGCTATGAGTATGTCAACCTGGAAGGAAGGATGATAGACACCCACCGAGACCGACAGTGGGCATCTCAGCGCCGGTGTTGAGCTTTACAGACTTGGAGGCAGGCATTTTGGCAAGGGGTCGACGTGGCAGATGGAGAGAAGAAGAATCTGTCTTCGATCCGGGCTTTTATACGCGGCAGCGCAGATCGATAAGACCATCATCGGTTTTTCCGAAGAGGCGGCCAGTTAACTTGCATAAATTAGGCAAAAGAAGTTACATCACAACGGCCCGTTCGGTCCGGAACTAAAAACAAACACTCAACAAACAAACACGAGGTATTTATAGAGTTTTCCCACATTTTTTTCTTTTCTTATCACACCACAGCAGACTCAAGGCTGCGATGTTCGCTACGCACAGGGCATTCGTTGCCTTCATCCGCGAACGGGCCAAGGTCTGAGTATTCTAGTCCTCCTCGATCGGTTCTTGCGGGACCCAGCGGTAACTCGTTGAGCAGCGTACCAGAAATTCACCGTCATCGCGGTCCTAAGATTTTGGCCCTCGGGTCAAAGGAGGACAATCCACGACATGCGGTTTGAAATTCGCTGCGAGGATTGGGCGGTGCCCTTTTTGATTGTGCTCGTTGTTCAGCACTGCCATCCAGCTCTTACGGCCTGGACTCGTGCTTGCACGTCCGACCCACTCTCGACGTGGCTGTTCCCGATGGGGTATGCCCTCAGGGGTTTGTTAATGTTGTGCGGAGGCTATGTACGCATCCCTTTGCTCGACTGACCCTGGTCTGTGCGGCCTGCTACATCACTGTACAGATGATGCAGGAAGCTTTGCACGCTTCTGGAACAATCGCCAATGGCATTGTGAACGTACATTGTACGTGGAGCTGGTGCGATGCACCGCATGTCGTTCGACGTTTTGCCGGCCACAGTGGCCTTTGACACGACCATTCGTCCGTCGTTGCATGTACAGCAGACGTTCGTCTACGCTGCATCTTCACTTGACGCCTTCGTCCAGGCCCAAGGACATTTCACGGGATTTACACTCCCTGCTGCTCCCAAACTTCTTCGCGAGGTTTGATTCCACAGGCCTGACGCATTCCAGGGTTCCCATGCACGGAGAGCTGGCAGCGCTCGACGCGAGCAATTGCACCGTCCTTTAGTTCACTTCGCAGCTTGTGTCCCTCGGGATATGAAACTCGATTCAGACTACTCTTTGTCTGCTGTGATAATTTTTTCCACCCGCTCACTCGTTTGAGCATTTGTGTATCACTGTAAGTACTTGTCTGCGATGTATATTTTTTAATAATGTAAATGGTTTTCTCCTGTGTCCTTGTCCACGAGAAGCATTCTCGTCCTTTATCGATCACTATTTACGCCGTACTTCTTTCGAGGCCTGCGATTACGTCGACCTCCTGACAGCAGAACGACTTTGATGACGCAATACCTTTCTTTACTCTCTTCATCTAACAATGCCAGCCCCGTCCTACTCTCTCCAACTAGGCAGGACCGCCCTCATCTTCTTCCCTCCTTTCTATCCTGATGCAAGAACCGAGCACCCTTCCTCCGATGCCCAAGTCGTCCAGGTTATAGTCAAACCTTGGTCCGCTTCCAGCTTCATGATGTATGTGCGTCAAATTTACAGGGAAAGCGCAGGAAATCCATTAAGAGCTGTATCGAATTATTCTATAAGCACGAGAGGGAGATTACCGTGCGCATTCGCCTTCCTTGTTCTTCAGTCTGATTGTGTACCAGCTCGTGTTCAATCTTGGATTTCTAAGGCAGCTATTGAGAGTCTCATCCTCGGACATATCATCTCGCATCTGCCTGAACATATGACAATCGAGGGTGATGGGTACGTGTTGCACGGACGTGAGAGCCCCTTGTCCACGGCACATCTCATCAGCCGCTGATTGACTCACGGGCAGATCGCAAACCGTGGAAATACGGACACAGTTTTGTCAAGTTCAGTTGGGGAGACAAGCAATTGAAGGCGGCCGATGATAAGTGGATTTTTGAGCTGCATCCTCAGAACTGCTGAGTGAAGAGTGATGAGTCTTTTACTTGTGTTTCTGCGCCCGAGTCCATGAATGTTCTGTTTTTCTTTTTGCAATCGTAGGTCTCTCTGTTTTGTGATACAGCGCATATACTCTAGCTAGTCCGAGGTGTCAAAATGTTGACTAAGTAGTTATACAAGTAATCACGCGTCGACGTCGGAAGCGATGGCGACTTCTTAAAGATTTTCACGGATATCCGTGTACGCCTTCGTGAGCAAGTGTCACGTTCGCTCTGACGCTTCTTCATGACTATTTCCGCGACCAGGTGTAGATTTGAAATCCTTTTGTAGGTTCCGCGCGTCTATCTATATTTAGACTCCATGACCATCTATCAACTATCACTGATGAACTCGGATCATCGCACTGCCATCGCATGCCTTCGAATTGCCATGGATTACTCGTAGTTCTGTACGAGTACCCAACATCTTCTTTGCTGTCACATTGGCCGGCACCGGCACCGTTTGCCACATCAAAAGTATGGCAGACACCTACGTTCAACTTGTCATGTCCAAAGCAGCTGTCGTGTTGACATAGTTTAGCACCAGGGCAAAGTCCTGGCATGACATGAAAATAATCAAAGGCAGCTAGCCGAGAGCATCTCTATCTTTATCGCGCTTTCCAGCA
This sequence comes from Termitomyces sp. T73sscA, assembly GCA_017657235.1. Taxonomy (NCBI): domain Eukaryota; kingdom Fungi; phylum Basidiomycota; class Agaricomycetes; order Agaricales; family Lyophyllaceae; genus Termitomyces; species Termitomyces sp. T73sscA. Next base: position 5,032 of record JAGGAP010000044.1, on the reverse strand, counting down.
TTAACGATGAACTTATTTGCAATAGCTTAACGAATAGTTCTCAACACACGGACTCGCCGTCCCGCCTCATGCACGGGTTTCTCTACACCATCAGAAACAGCACCTTCCAACATCAAGCGAATGTGGAATGACCTAGGCTTGACCTAGGCTAACGCCAAATGTCAAAAGTCGATCTTCTGATCTCGTCATTTTCTAGGGATATGTCACAGGTTTGCGTCGCACAAACGCCGGATTGAATTCAAAACTACTTTTCAATATCCAAAGTTTTACCAATATGGTTAGTTCGTGCTTGCGTAGGAACATGCGGGACAGATGGCGTTTTCGCATGCAATGGCTGCTCCATCTGTCATGTTGCTCAAGTACGTATGCTATTTCTCTTGTCCCTTGGTGATACTCATAAAGTGTTGCACAAACTTTGAGAAAATTGAACACCCAATCATGTCTTGATATGGTTAATCATCCAATGTAGTACGAGAAAGGGCGAAACACGATGTGTGAATGGCTTGCGAGGCAGTGTACGAGTAATCTGAGTGAATTCTTGGCTGGTGGGAGTCTGTATCCCCCTTTGTCGAGAAAATTTCGAGAGTGAGTGACTTGAGTACTTATTCGTCATGGCTATGTGATGACAATGATGTGGAATAGAGAACCCTTTGAAGCATCACAAGCTCATGTCATTTGTGAAATCGCGGGTGCTGAAAAAGAAACAGGGAATGTTTAAGAATACCATAATTGTGGTGCTTTTGTGCTCGTTTTGCGATTGCACATACTGACATTCGATGAATTCGGAAGGTGCGACTTCTGAATTTACATCTATCCATCATACCAACCAACTCGCTGATGAAACGGTGTAGAAGCTGAGGAGGCACGCATGGGGGCAATTACTTATTTAGTTAGTGCTGTAGTACAAGTTCTCATGGAATGCTGTAGTTGTTCGAACTCTAGACCTCTACCCCTAGATAAGTATCTTTCTTTCCTTGAACAACGGCAATACAAGAGTTCTATCAATCCTGAACACGAGGATGACGTGAACTGGAAGCAATCAGTACACAGTTGACTCGGACCGTGCCGGGTAATCTTATCCAACCATCCAGCGTCAGCTTTCGGTAATGCTTCACAAAATCTCGAATTACGCAACCAGGTGTACGTGATCAGATGCCCGGACACTGATGAGCTTCCGCACCATTTCGCCAGATGATAGGTAACGGGTGTTCGATGTAACGTGAGAGCTATCAACCATGAGCAAGACTGGCCCTTACCTTTTGTTACCATACAAATCCTGTATGAAGCAATGGTTGTCTTACGGCACCGTTCAGGGTCGTTCGCGCGGGGTCTCCGTCAACGGGTTTTCAGTGATAATTTACGAAAACTCTCTTTGGTGCACTTTCTTCTCCATGGAATCGACCTTTTTTACTCATTGGATTTTCCGCCAATTTCCCTCCACATTCCCCAAAATGCGATTATGCACTGTTTCCGCTTACCAGATAATTCTGAACGGTCGTCTTGTTCTGCATATCAAGAGCGCATATATTTTTGATACAGCATTCAAATATACAACTTGAATAACAATGATTCCATCGGCTGCCAGTGGTGCCCATTCTACCATTTTAAACTGAGCCTCATGATTCAATGAGATCGGACTTGATAACATTCTTAACATAGCGGTTTATCTCACACGTATATTCTTCAAGCTGACCCCCAGACACTCTTGGATATCCTTACTGAAGATGTCGGAACCCGCTGACATGATCCAGCTTTTTCAGAGAAAATTTGGCAGTGAAAACATGACCTATCACTGGATGCTTCCACATACCTTTGGGCAAAGAACGATATCTGACCTTGAGTCATCTTTCATGGTCTCCTAGTTTCGACTTCTAGACTAATGGACCATGAGACTATAGTGCTCAGCGAACTTGAGGCTTCGGCAGTGTTCTTTTTCCGATCAATGATCCATCTGGCCTAAGTTGCACTGAAGTCCCATCAATCTCATCTTGTAAACATCTTCCCATGACGGATATTCTCACGGACAAATAATACCAAAATGCTAGAAAAAATGTGACAAGAATGAGCTGCATGGAGCCTGGGAAGACCCTCGTTAGGTACGGGATATTGAATTGGGTTGTCAGCAATGCAATTCAACGGTGTTTTAAGTCCAGGGAGGTAAATCGGAACAATGGACAGTTTGTAATGCTCACGTCATTGGGATTTCCAGGTTGTGGCGCCAGTTTTTTGACAGAAGTTTTCGCACTAGAAGCGCGCTGGCTGGTCCTGAAGAAAGGGCAGTGGGTAACATACATATTTTGATTTGATATTGCGATCTCCTCGAATCTAAGGGATGGAATTGGTTTGAAAGCCAAATCACTGTTGATGGCGGAAGAAGCGGCATCTGTGGAAGAGGCTTTTGTTGTGGCTATTTGCCGCTCAAGTCGAAAAATAGCATCACAAGAACATGATTCCAAAGTCTTGTGATATGTCAAAATCAATATACTTGACGTGTGATTTCAAATGCCAAAACTGACAAGTATGCCGAGATCACTCACTTTGGTTCCGACTGCATATTGGACCAAGAGGATATCGCAGATCAAGCTTTGTAAATAAGATCCCAGGTATAAAAAGCCTGCAGTAATTGTTATCATCCTCCAGTCGAACGCTCAGTTCTTCTTCTATACTTCTACAACCAAACGGACCTTCAACATGTTTCCTCGCATCACCACCTTGTTCTCCATCTTCCTTTTCGCACTTTTCGTCGCGGCCAACGTTGTTCCTCGCAATGACGCTCCTTCAAGTTCCGTGTCTTGCAACGCAAACACTGGCACCCAACAATGTTGCAACTCGGTCGTGGATGTGAGTGTCTTGATGATATAAAAAATGTTGGCTGGGTTAATGACCATGTTGCTTATAGTCCAAGGACCCCGTCGTCGGTATCATCGCCGGTCTCCTTGACGTCGTTCTTGGCACGCTCACTGGACTGGTTGGCTGTGAGTTGATTGATCGAGTTGATTCGTATGAGTAACTGAATTCGATTGAACAGTAACCTGCAGCCCGATCGTTGGCAGCGTAGAATGGTATTTTTCCCCTCTTCTTACAGTCTTCACGCCACGAGGCTGATATACATATCTAGCAACTCTCAGGCTGTTTGCTGCGACGGTGATTCCTTCGTGAGTTGTCTTGATAGCTATCCTCAATTCGACTGACCTTGAACTCAATAGAATGGCGGTCTGCTCGTCATTGGCTGCAGCCCAATCAACATCAACCTTTAAGATGGCTTCGAGAAGTGAAATTGTTCTATTGGAATGACTTAACCATTGACACGTGCAACACTATGTATCCGTTATTGTTTCAATGAAAAGTGGGTGAAATAAATTGTTTAAAAGAGAAAGGAACGATCGCTTGCCCTCTAAAGGTAATGGCCGTTCTGATTGACGAGTCATAAAATTATATTATCAAAATGTCTAGTGATTCCACTGGTCACGACGAACAAAAGAGAATAGAGTCGGCACCGTTCAGACGATCAAGCTGCATGACGATTACCATGTTTTGTGTAGAAAGAAGAACGACAATACACGGTAATACTGAAGGCTTGCGCCCAAATTAAGCGATTCTAGACTCGAGAAAAATCAAACGGAACTCAACACACGCATTATTGGTACGGCCGTGATAACCGGCGTCCAGTCAAGCAGGATTTTCTTCTGTGAAAAGCACTGGCCAATACAACTGCGCGGGCCACCGGAAATGCGTTGATTGTCATAGGGAAGGTCGTCTTGAGAGTCAACTTACAGGCATCGCCAGGGATGCCAGTGATATTTAGCTGTACCAATGAAACGCGAAGATTGAAATGCAGAGCACCCTTGACAATCACATCATATTTCTTCATATTCTCTCTTTCAACGTTCCCCCACTATTCACATCGAAACGCCGAACAGTGAGTATCGTGTCCACATGGTCATTTTTACCTAAACAAGCGACCGGCGGAAAGAGACGAAGGGTCTCATGGAAGACAGCTGAGGTGAATTGCTAAATGCAAATAACGATAAGAGATATGAGGACAGTTCAGTAAGCTTTGAGACCACGCAACAGGCTTTCCATAGATTCTTTGTGTGGCTGATATGTGGCGGATAAATTGTTCCGAGTCATCGAATGAATAACTAGAAACTTGGGTGTAGGCTAAACGCCGGGAAGTTCGGCGAAGGAATGCCGTTAGGCCATGACTTGCTCGAGGAGTTCCTGAACGTCTGGATAGAGCCAATAGGCCCATGGCAAAACACAAAGAAGTGCATCGATGTTTCTACAGAGTGACGGTGTCACCATGTGATAAAGCAAAGCAGCGAAATGGCCTACCGCGTGCGGTAAGTAGGAATGTCTGACCAATGACCACATCAGTACTTGTGTTTGGAGTTACATATAATGGTAATAACGCATACAAAAGTGTTGGATAGCAAGTCATCGTCGGAAAGCTGTTTATTCGTGTCTGTGATATCATTCATCATGTTGGCTTGCACCATATAGCGCAGGAAGGCCGATTCCATCGTGGCATCCTAATAAGGTCGCGAGCCGAGGCAATGGAATTGCGTCTGGCCATATATGTATCCAAAGCGGTGCGAAGAACTCGCGACAGTCAAGCAGCGGTATAATGAAAGGAATGACACCGTCTGAAATCATCCACATGGAATTGGGTACAAAAGTTTTATAACGGCATGGCGGATAGTCCAGAATGCGCGACAAATATCAAGTGTGGTTCCCTTCGACGATAAGAGGATGCAAGCACGCATGAAACACACGAACTATTCACCAAAATTTAAGCCATAGTGCATAAACCGAGAATGATCATTAAGGCACATTATGACCTGCATGCTGCGTTGAAACGCGATGGTAAACAAGGATCAACATTTTCTCCTCGAACTAACCGTGACGCGGACGCAATACTACCGATGACCCGGATATGAAACGATATGAAATAGCAGAGGTAAAGGCCTTCCACACATCGCAATTCTCCTCCAATTCTTTTGTAGATTATTTTGGACAATGTTATACATAT